>OZ035828.1:0-282500 GCA_964034765.1 Knipowitschia caucasica
TCTGGTCTGGACCAGTGTAAAACCATGAATCCTCTCTGCTCTGGTCTGGACCAGTGTAAAACCATGAATCCTCTCTGCTCTGGTCTGGACCAGTGTAAAACCATGAACACTGAACTGCAGTGACTGACTCGGGTTAGTAAAATGACCTGCTCTGAGGGACCTGGTCCAAACTTAGTCTCACTGTGTCTCTCTGAAATCGTTCTGTTTCCTGTGGATTCAGAACAGAAGTGGAAAAGAGAGATTCAGATTAAACTGGTCGTGTCTGGTTAGTCAGCTCGGCTCTTGGCTGTCGCTGCTGATCCCAGAGCACATGACACTCTGATAACTCACTTAGACACTCGGACAGAGACGAGACTTTCACAGAACAACATTCTGAACTACACCTGAAAAGAAGCACTGGTGTCAGGAGGCACTGGTGAAACACTGAAGAACAATCACAACAATCCACATCAGAGCAGATTTCATTCACAATGCTTGAAGAGCAAACTTAAAGAGTTTGACCCGCTTTGGTTCCTGGCAGAGACATGTGACCTCAGTGCTCCCAAAGGTTAACCTATAGTTTCCTCTTCTAATTCTGCAAAGCTGAAGAGCAGAGGCCTCAGCAGCTCGTGTGACGTCTGTTCCATCTGGGATGCGAGTCACACTGCTGTTGCATGCCATGGGCTCGACTTCCCCCTCTCAATGGCATGTGTGGTCCCCTCATGTAAGACAGGGATATGTTGCTCAACTGGGCAACCTGACCCTGGTGGGGGGCACATACCAGAGCTCCTATAGGTCTGTACACAGAGGACTGCAGCGACCACTCCAGTTCCTAGAACAGAGGAGGTGTCCGCGGGAAGGGAGGGCGACCCTGGCCCCCGGCCAACGGGCCATGGACACAACAACATATATCACCACAGGGAGCAAAGGAGGAGATGGTGCCGAGACAGCAGCAGAGAGGCACAGAGGAGGCGCAAGACATGCAACACAGAGAGGCACAGAGGAGGCGCAACACAGAGAGGCACAGAGGAGGCGCAAGACATGCAACACAGAGAGGCACAGAGGAGGCGCGACACAGAGAGGCACAGAAGAGGCGCAAGACATGCAACACAGAGAGGCACAGAGGAGGCGCAAGACATGCAACACAGAGAGGCACAGAGGAGGCGCAAGACATGCAACACAGAGAGGCACAGAGGAGGCGCAAGACATGCAACACAGAGAGGCACAGAGGAGGCGCAACACATGCAACACAGAGAGGCACAGAGGAGGCGCGAGACATGCAACACAGAGAGGCACAGAGGAGGCGCAAGACATGCAACACAGAGAGGCACAGAGGAGGCGCAAGACATGCAACACAGAGAGGCACAGAGGAGGCGCAAGACATGCAACACAGAGAGGCACAGAGGAGGCGCAACACATGCAACACAGAGAGGCACAGAGGAGGCGCGAGACATGCAACACAGAGAGGCACAGAGGAGGCGCGAGACATGCAACACAGAGGAGGCGCAACACTGAGAGGCACAGAGGAGGCGTGAGACATGCAACACTGAGAGGCACACAGGCTGAAGACATACAAAACTGAGACACACACAGCCTGAAGACACACAACACTGAGACACACACAGGCTGAAGACACACAACACTGAGACACACACAGGCTGAAGACACACAACACTGAGACACACACAGCTGAAGACACACAACAGCTGAGACACACAACAGCTGAGGACACACAACACTGAGACACACACAGGCTGAAGACATACAAAACTGAGACACACACAGGCTGAAGACACACAACACTGAGACACATCCTGTATGTGTGTGTTCATACAGTGTGTGTGCGTCCTGTACTGTATGTGTATATGTGTGTGTGTGTGTGTTCATACAGTGTGTGTGCGCGTCCTGTATTGTGTGTGTGTGTGCGTCCTGTATGTGTATGTGTGTGTGTGTGTGTGCGTCCTGTATGTGTATGTGTGTGTGTGCGTCCTGTATGTGTGTGTGTGTGTGTGTGTGTGTGCGTCCTGTTTGTGTGTGTGTGTGTGTGTGTGTGCGTCCTGTATGTGTGTGTGTGTGTGTGTGAGGACAGTAAGTGCTGTGGTCTATGGAACACTCTCATTGAGCTGAGTCTCTGCAAGTGCTTTATTTTTGGCACAAACACAAACCTGAAAACACTGCATTAGTGCGAGAGGTTTAATGGAGGCTCAGGAGCACAGCAGCTGAACACACACACACACACTGTATGTACACACACATACTGTATGTGCACACACACACACACTGTATGTACACAAACATATACATACTGTATGTACACACACACACACACACACACACATACTGTATGTGCACACAGACACACACACACATACTGTATACGCACACACACACACATACTGTATGTGCAGACACACTGTATGTACACAAACATATACATACATACATATACATGTACACACGCACACACACACACACACACATACTGTATGTGCACACACACACACACACACACACACATACTGTATGTGCACACAGACACACACACACATACTGTATACGCACACACACACACATACTGTATGTGCACACACACTGTATGTACACAAACATATACATACATACATATACATGTACACACGCACACACACACACACACACATACTGTATGTGCACACACACACACACACTGTATGTACACAAACATATACATACTGTATGTACACACGCACACACACACACACACACACATACTGTATGTGCACACACACACACTGTATGTACACAAACATATACATACTGTATGTGCACACAGACACACACACACATACTGTATGTGCACACACACACACTTTATGTACACACGCATATACATACTGTATACGCACACACACACACACGTGATACACACAGTGTACAGACATACACAGGTGCCCAGACCCAGTCTGAGTGTGTGATTGTGTTTGCAGCACTGGACCGTGTTCACAGAAGTGTCTGAGGTCTTCATCCTGGTTCCTGCTCTGCTCGGTCTGAAGGGAAACCTGGAGATGACTCTGGCTTCTCGACTTTCCACCGCGGTCAGTCTCTGCTTCACTGAACACTCCACCCTGCATTTAACCTGTTCAGACTCAGGGATCTGAAACACCCCCTGCCCTGTGCACCTGCCCCCACCCTCTGCCCTGTGCACCTGCCCCCACCCTCTGCCCTGTGCACCTGCCCCCACCCCCTGCCCTGTGCACCTGCCCCCACCCTCTGCCCTGTGCACCTGCCCCCACCCTCTGCCCTGTGCACCTGCCCCCACCCTCTGCCCTGTGCACCTGCCCCCACCCCCTGCCCTGTGCACCTGCCCCACGCCCTGTGCACCTGCCCCACCCTCTGCCCTGTGCACCTGCCCCCACCCTCTGCCCTGTGCACCTGCCCCCACCCTCTGCCCTGTGCACCTGCCCCCACCCTCTGCCCTGTGCACCTGCCCCCACCCTCTGCCCTGTGCACCTGCCCCCACCCTCTGCCCTGTGCACCTGCCCCCACCCTCTGCCCTGTGCACCTGCCCCCACCCCCTGTGCACCTGCCCCCACCCTCTGCCCTGTGCACCTGCCCCCACCACTCTGCCCTGTGCACCTGCCCCCACCCCCTGACCTGCCCCCTGACCTGCCCCTGACCTGCCCCCTGACCATTGACCATTGACCATTGTATTAGGCTGAACACCTGACATACTTGAAAGCTCTGTCTCAGTCGTGGCTGTTTCTCAGGTACAGAGTCCGTGTTTCTCTGAAGCAGAAATTCTCACATTCTTTCCGCTCTCGGTGGAAAACAACTGACAAAGCTGATTATCTTTGACCTGAGCCACAGCATGGACTCACAATTAGCACCACACTTCTTCACTACTGTCTGTAGAGTTAGAGTTTGACTTCAAAGATAGAGGTCCATGAAATCTGAGCTCAGAGATTTTAACATCCACCTGTTGTCGTTATGAACATTAGTCATTTTCACATCACTATCATCAGATTAAAACCTCTGATTGTTACAGATTATCAGATTAAAACCTCTGATTGTTACAGAATCATGTAATCCTCTCGTTGGCTCTTAAAGTAGCAACATGTAAGATTTTCCTGTCCAGTCATGTTTAAAGAGCCTCTGTCATCATTAAAGGGCCCTAATCTGTCATCATTAAAGGGCCCTATAATCTGTCATGATTAAAGGGCCCTAATCTGTCCTCATTAATGGGCCCTAATCTGTCATCATTAAAGGGCCCTAATCTGTCATCATTAAAGGGCCCAAAAATGTCATCATTAAAGGGCTCATATCTGTCATCATTAAAGGGCCCAAATCTGTCATCATTAAAGGGCCCTAATCTGTCATTAAAGGGCCCTAATCTATCACCATTAAAGGGCCCTAAACTGTCACCATTAAAGGGCTCTAATCTGTCATAATTAAAGGGCCCAAATCTGTCATAATTAAAGGGCCCTAATCTGTCATAATTAAAGGGCCCTAATCTGTCATCATTAAAGGGCCCTAATCTGTCAGGGCCCTAATCTGTCATAATAATAATCTGCTCTTTTCCAATACTTATTTAACTGATAACAGTATTTCAGAGATATTTGAATTTCTAAATTACTTTTCCAGCCTCTAAATCTTGTTATTGTTTTCATTTCGATGTCCCGCCCTCCACCGTTTCACCAATCAGAAAGTCTGTGATCCGGGCGCCAGAACTCACGCGTGGAGCTAATCTCACTGGTAAAGTACCATGTGGCGCAGAACTAAAAAAAAGTCTCGTTATGATTCTCAAATCATTAACGACAAAACAAGGAATAAAACCAGGATTTCTATCTTTGTGAAAAAGGTGTTGGTTATAGATGACAGATTAGGGCCCTTGAATGATGACAGATTAGGGCCCTTTAATGATGACTGATTAGGGCCCTTTTATGATGACTGGACATAAAAATCTTACATATTGCTACTTTAACACTGGCTCCTTAGAAGACTAGGATAATAAAGAAATAAAGCATCATAAAGAAACAAGTATAAATGTTATTATGTTAAAGTGTAAAGTGGGTAAAGACAGAGACAGCAGTAGCCCGGCCTTATCCGTCCGTACACTCCGTTCAATCATCATGTCCTGCATGTAACGTCTGGGTCTGGTCCCTGTGTTAGCGATTACGATCGGTTGAATTTTGACCGACCAATCAGAGAGCGCGGAAGGCGGGTGTTGTAGTTAGATGTGGGTGACGTCAAGAGTTAGCGTTGAACAGGAAGGTTGTAGTTTGGTAATGGTGAAAAATGCGATAGTAAAGTAATCCGGTCTGGTTCTATCAAGAAATTGAAGCCGGAGCAAGAGGAATGTTTCGAAAATGTAATCGCTAGAAAAAGTTGTGGCGCTACTCCCCACAGGCTCCGTTAGCGGAAAAGGAGTGGGCTAGGCTAAAGCTAAATGCTAACGACTCACTCGGGCGCATTACATACGTCACGGTAAACTCAGATCCAATCGTTTCAATCTGCAAAAGGAGTTAGCCCCTCCCACCTGTTCACGGAGTCAATGGAGCAAATCCAGACCTCAGTATGAAATGAAATGTGTACTATGGTGTGGTACGACCAGGCTAAGACAGCAGTGATGAGTGTAAAGTGTGTAGAGACAGACAGCAGTGTAAAGTGTGTAGAGACAGACAGCAGTGTAAAGTGTGTAGAGACAGACAGCAGTGTAAAGTGTGTAGAGACAGACAGCAGTGTAAAGTGTGTAGAGACAGACAGCAGTGTAAAGTGTGTAGAGACAGACAGCAGTGTAAAGTGTGTAGAGACAGACAGCAGTGTAAGTGTGTAGAGACAGACAGCAGTGTAAAGTGTGTAGAGACAGACAGCAGTGTAAAGTTGTGTAGAGACAGACAGCAGTGTAAAGTGTGTAGAGACAGACAGCAGTGTAAAGTGTGTAGAGACAGACAGCAGTGTAAAGTGTGTAGAGACAGACAGCAGTGTAAAGTGTGTAGAGACAGACAGCAGTGTAAAGTGTGTAGAGACAGACAGCAGTGTAAAGTGTGTAGAGACAGACAGACAGTGTAAAGTGTGTAGAGACAGACAGCAGTGTAAAGTGTGTAGAGACAGACAGCAGTGTAAAGTGTGTAGAGACAGACAGCAGTGTAAAGTGTGTAGAGACAGACAGCAGTGTAAAGTGTGTAGAGACAGACAGCAGTGTAAAGTGTGTAGAGACAGACAGCAGAGTAAAGTGTGTAGAGACAGACAGAAGTGTAAAGTGTGTAGAGACAGACAGCAGTGTAAAGTGTGTAGAGACAGACAGCAGTGTAAAGTGTGTAGAGACAGACAGAAGTGTAAAGTGTGTAGAGACAGACAGCAGTGTAAAGTGTGTAGAGACAGACAGCAGTGACCAGTGTAAAGTGTGTAGAGACAGAGACAGCAGTGTAAAGTGTGTAGAGACAGACAGTGTAAAGCAGTGTAAAGTGTGTAGAGACAGACAGCAGTGTAAAGTGTGTAGAGACAGACAGCAGTGTAAAGTGTGTATAGACAGACAGCAGTGTAAAGTGTGTAGAGACAGACGCAGTGTAAAGTGTGTAGAGACAGACAGCAGTGTACAGTGTGTAGAGACGACAGCAGTGTAAAGTGTGTAGAGACAGACAGCAGTGTAAAGTGTGTAGAGACAGACAGCAGTGATCGCAGCTGCCCAGATGTTGCTCTTCCTGCTGCAGATGTAAATGTTGGTGGATCAGTCTCTGCTCGGACACTGAGGCTCTGTGGCCACGGTCTGAGCAGGACGAGAGAGCGTGAGAGAGCTGACCACAGATGAGATAAGTGCAGCCATAAAAGCTGCTTTGTCTCAAGAACTGTCCTGTTATTGTTCCACCGGCCGAAAGAAAACACTGACACTCGGCTGCTGTGTTCCAGGCAAACATCGGACTCATGGACACCACCAAAGACATGTGGAAGATGATCATGGGCAACCTGGCTCTGATTCAGGTCTGACTGCCACCCCTTACACCTGTGTACACCTGTTTACACCTGTGTACACCTGTGTACACCTGTTTACACCTGTTTACACCTGTTTACACCTGTTTACACCTGTTTACACCTGTTTACACCTGTTTACACCTGTTTACACCTGTTTACACCTGTTTACACCTGTGTACACCTGTTTACACCTGTTTACACCTGTTTACACCTGTTTACACCTGTTTACACCTGTTTACACCTGTGTACACCTGTTTACACCTGTTTACACCTGTTTACACCTGTGCACACCTGTGTACACCTGTTTACACCTGTGCACACGTGTGTACACCTGTTTACACCTGTTTACACCTGTGTACACCTGTGCACACCTGTGTACACCTGTTTACACCTGTGCACACCTGTGCACACCTGTGCACACCTGTTTACATAAGAAAAATATCTCAGTTTATTGGTCCCACAGAAATGTCAGTGTCATTGTTCATTTATTCTTAAAGGGGCAGTAAGCGATGTTAACTTAGCCGTAGCACCAACTGGAAACGACTCCCCCTCCCCTCCCTCTCCACCAAACCACTCCCCCCTCCCCTCCCTCTCCACCAAACCACTCCCCCCCTCCCCTCCCTCTCCACCAAACCACCCCCCCTCCCCTCCTCTCTCCACCAAACCACTCCCCCCTCCCCTCCCTCTCCACCAAACCACTCCCCCTCCCCTCCTTCTCCACCAAACCACTCCCTCCCCCCCCCCCTCCCCTCTCCACCAAACCACTCCCCCTCCCCTCCTTCTCCACCAAACCACTCCCCCCCCCTCCTTCTCCACCAAACCACTCCCCCCTCCCCCTCCTTCCACCAACCACTCCCCCTCCCCTCCTTCTCCACCAAACCACTCCCCCTCCCCCCCTCCCCTCCTTCTCCACCAAACCACTCCCCCCTCCCCTCCCTCTCCACCAAACCACTCCCCCCCCCCCCTCCCCTTCTCCACCAAACCACTCCCCCTCCCCTCCTCTCCACCAAACCACTCCCCCCCTCCCCTCCCTCTCCACCAAACCACTCCCCCCCCCTCCCCCCTCTCCACCAAACCACTCCCCCTCCCCTCCCTCTCCACCAAACCACTCCCCCTCCCCTCCTCTCCACCAAACCACTCCCCCCCTCCCCTCCTTCTCCACCAAACCACTCCCCCCCCCCTCCCCCCCCTCTCCACCAAACCACTCCCTCCCCCCCTCCCCTCCCTCTCCACCAAACCACTCCCCCTCCCCCCCCCCCTCTCCACCAAACCACTCCCCCTCCCCTCCTTCTCCACCAAACCACTCCCCCTCCCCTCCTTCTCCACCAAACCACTCCCTCCCCCCCCCCCTCCTCTCCACCAAACCACTCCCCCTCCCCTCCTTCTCCACCAAACCACTCCTCCCCCCTCCCCTCCCTCTCCACCAAACCACTCCCCCCTCCCCTCCTTCTCCACCAAACCACTCCCCCTCCCCTCCTTCTCCACCAAACACCCCCCCCCCCCTCCCCTCCTTCTCCACCAAACCACTCCCTCCCCCCCTCCCCTCCTCTCCACCAAACCACTCCCCCCTCCCCTCCTTCTCCACCAAACCACTCCCCCTCCCCCCCTCCCCTTCCTCTCAACCAAACCACTCCCCCTCCCCTCCTTCTCCACCAAACCACTCCCCCCTCCCCCCTCCCTCTCAACCAAACCACTCCCCCTCCCCTCCTTCTCCACCAAACCACTCCCTCCCCCCCTCCCCTCCCTCTCCACCAAACCCTCCCCCCTCCCCTCCTTCTCCACCAAACCACTCCCCCTCCCTCCCTTCTCCACCAAACCACTCCCCCCTCCCCTCCTTCTCCACCAAACCACTCCCCCTCCCCTCCCCTCCCTCTCCACCAAACCACTCCCCCCCCCCTCCCCTCCCTCTCCACCAAACCACTCCCCCCTCCCCTCCCTCTCCACCAAACCACTCCCCCTCCCCTCCCTCTCCACCAAACCACTCCCCCCCCCCTCCCCTCTCCACCAAACCACTCCCCCCCCCTCCCTCTCCACCAAACCACTCCCTCCCCCCCCTCTCCACCAAACCACTCCCCCTCCCCCCCTCCCTCTCCACCAAACCACTCCCCCCCCCTCCCCTCCTTCTCCACCAAACCACTCCCTCCTCCCCTCCTCTCCACCAAACCACTCCCCTCCCCCTCCCCCTCCTTCTCCACCAAACCACTCCCCCCCCCCTCCTCTCCACCAAACCACTCCCCCTCCCTCCCCTCTCTCAACCAAACCACCCCCCCCCCCCCCCCCTCTCCACCAAACCACTCCCCCTCCCCTCCTCTCCACCAAACCCACCCCCCCCTCTCCACCAAACCACTCCCCCTCCCCTCCTTCTCCACCAAACCACTCCCCCCCTCCACCCACTCCCTCTCCACCAAACCACTCCCTCCTCCCCCCTCTCCACCAAACCACTCCCCCCCCCCCCTCCCCTCCCCAACCCAAACCACTCCCCCTCCCCTCCTTCTCCACCAAACCCACTCCCCCTCCCCTCCCTCTCCACCAAACCACTCCCTCCTCCCCTTCCCTCCACCAACCACCCCCACCCCTCCTCCCCCCCCTCCCTCTCCACCAAACCACCACTCCCTCCCCCCTCCCCCTCCCTCTCCACCAAACCACTCCCCCCCCCCTCCTTCTCCACCAAACCACTCCCTCCCCTCCCCTCCTTCTCCACCAAACCACTCCCTCCCCCCCTCCCCTCCTTCTCCACCAAACCACTCCCCCCTCCCCTCCTTCTCCACCAAACCACTCTCCCCCCCTCCCCTCCTTCTCCACCAAACCACTCCCTCCCCCCCTCCCCTCCCTCTCCAACCAAACCACTCCCCCTCCCCTCCTTCTCCACCAAACCACTCCCCCTCCTCCCCTCCTTCTCCACCAAACCACTCCCCCCCCCCCCCCCCCTCCTCTCCACCAAACCACTCCCCCCCCCCCTCTGCACCAAACCACTCCCCCCCTCCCTCTCCACCAAACCACTCCCCCTCCCCTCCTTCTCCACCAAACCACTCCCTCCTCCCCTCCTTCTCCACCAAACCACTCCCTCCCTCTCCACCAAACCACTCCCCCTCCCTCTCCACCAAACCACTCCCTCCTCCCCTTCCTCTCCACCAAACCCACTCCCTCCTCCCCTCCCCTCCCTCTCCACCAAACCACTCCCTCCCCCCCTCCCCTCCCTCTCCACCAAACCACTCCCCCTCCCTCCCCTCCCTCTCCACCAAACCACTCCCTCCCCCCCTCCCCTCCCTCTCCACCAAACCACTCCCCCTCCTTCTCCACCAAACCACTCCCTCCTCCCCTCCTTCTCCACCAAACCACTCCCCCCCCCCCTCCCCTCCTTCTCCACCAAACCACTCCCCCCTCCCCTCCTTCTCCACCAACCACTCCCTCCCCCCCTCCCCTCCTTCTCCACCAAACCACTCCCTCCCCCCCTCCCCTCCCTCTCAA
The DNA here is from genome assembly GCA_964034765.1 of Knipowitschia caucasica. Lineage (NCBI taxonomy): Eukaryota > Metazoa > Chordata > Actinopteri > Gobiiformes > Gobiidae > Knipowitschia > Knipowitschia caucasica. Next base: position 10,396 of record OZ035828.1, read on the forward strand.
CCAAACCACTCCCCCTCCCCTCCTTCTCCCACCAAACCACTCCCTCCTCCCCTCCTTCTCCACCAAACCACTCCCTCCCCCCTCCCCTCCCTCTCCACCAAACCACTCCCCCTCCCTCTGCACCAAACCACTCCCCCTCCTTCTCCACCAAACCACTCCCTCCTCCCCTCCTTCTCCACCAAACCACTCCCTCCCTCTCCACCAAACCACTCCCCCTCCCTCTCCACCCAAACCACTCCTCCCTCCCCTTCTTCTCCACCAAACCACTCCCTCCTCCCCTCCTTCTCCACCAAACCACTCCCTCCTCCCCTCCCTCTCCACCAAACCACTCCCTCCTCCCCTCCTTCTCCACCAAACCAAACATCCAGAATTTTCTTTTCTTGGTTCCAACAGGGAGAGTGGAGCAAACGTGAAATTGGCATTTTCTGTTCAGCCATTTTAGGTTTTAGAAAATAATCCGATAACTCCGGTGCACTCAGAGAAACAGGAAGAGGGTGAAGGCGGTAAACACATCCTATTGGTACATTTTTATCAGTCCGCTCCAAAATATTTTTAAATTCACTTTTGTAGACTACAGACATCTGGCCAATTCCATCACTATTTGAAAACACATGATAACTTTATACTTTTAGGGTTTAGGGACGTTTTCACACAATATTTAGACAAATCCCTGACTGCATCTTTAAGTACAGCTACAGTAACTGGATTATAAGTGTTGTAGACTGAGAGCCCCAACCCTTGAGTATAATATTATAATTGTTTTCAACACAAGTTAAAGAACACATTGAATATTTTACTAGAAACAGGCCCAAAATACTTTTAATCTTGTAAATAGAGCTGATCTAAGTTGCGGCAGGGAGGATAGATTATTCCAGTCATGAGCCGCTTTAAATCAAAATGCCGTCTTGTGTGTGGTTCTAAATGGAACCATGTGTTGTTTTAAGTAACCAGGACCAACTAGACCTGTTATTTAAGATAATAGACAATAAAGTTAAAATAATAACTTACAGATGTGAATACTTTAGCAGCGGATGTGTGAGCAGAAGAAACATTAGTAACAGTAGCAGCAGAATGACAGAACATCAGATGAATGGATCTGTAATAACGCTTTAGTAATGATAATAATAATAATAATAATAACACGTACAGTGACTAATTATTATCAGTGACACAGACTCAGCAGTTCTCGTTATACAGTCTGACAGCAGCAGGGAGGAGGAGCCTGTGAAACCTCTCCTTCATACAACGATATAAACTGGTTACAGATCAAAATGAAGTTAGAGCAAGAACCACGTAATCTGATTCTGATCTGAGCTGAACACTGCGTAAAGGGAAGAAAAAGAAGTCAAAAATGGATAAAATGTTGTAAAATGTATCTTAATTTAATCACTTTTATTTTATTATCATACATTTTCAATCTTTTTGATTTTTGATTAATTGTTGCCTTGTTACGTTTTGGAAAAATGGAATTCAAAAGGCAAAAATGAAACCAATTTTTCACTACTTTATAACAAGATTTTCCAACGGGACAAAGCAAAAGGTTTTTTTTTTTTTTTTTTTTTTTGAAACAGAAAGTTCTCCCTTGGAATGAGAAAATACAGTTTTTGAACCAAGTCTAAATGTCTTTGACCCGTTGGAGAATGTGGTTTTAACACAGTCAGAATATGCTTACCTCATATTTCAGTGAAGGGTCAAGCCTCTAGTTACAGACAGGAACAGACCAGATTATATTCTCATTTTTCACACATTAAGTTTGTGTCTTGATCCATCAGTTTCATTTAAAATAATACACGTCATTGATAAAAAAATCATTTCATGCACAAGTTTATTGCACTTTGTGTATCTGTCAGGAATGAAGCAGACAGAGACGATCGTGGCGCGCCAAGCTCTGCAAGTTTACAATGTTTCTCTCAAGTTCCAGTGGTTTCTGATGTTTCTTTCTCTCAGACAAAATGGAGTCAGTACACAGTTTATATAGTCATTGTTATGTCACACGTGGAAAAGACATACGTGTCAAATCAGAGACACTCAGAGCATATCATAGTCATAACATGGATACACCATCAGAGTCTGCCAAGTGTCTTGTCCTGCACGTAGGCCAGAGAGCTTTCTAATCCTTGTAAATAATAGTTCATTTGCAAAAACAGGAAAGTAATGCATCAGATTTATCCAGCGTCTCACATGTCATTATTTATTCTCTCCAAACACTGTGGTGATAAACTACTGTAGCCACAGCTGCCCTGGGGCACACTGACAGAAGCGAGGCAACCAGTCTGAGCCATCGGCCCCTCCCACCACCACCAACCATTCACACACACACAGACTCATTCTAATGTGGGGGAAGTGTCTTGCCCAAGGACACAACCACAGTTTGGAACTTTACAGCCGCAGCCGCCCCACCGTGGCACCTGCTGTTCTCAGAGGTCTCCCATCACAGCACTAACCAGGCCCTGCCCTGCTTAACTTCAAAGGTCGGACGGGATCTGGCCTATTTATTTATATAGCACATAATAAATAAATAAAAAGCTTCCAAAGTGCTGCACAGAGATACAATCAACACATTCACATTAACAGGTTTGCCAGCCTTATGTTTAAAGAATATAGAAGTAAAACATTATGCGCAGAGTAAAAACAATAAAAGACCTTCTTCATGTGCACTTTCCAACCTTGTCCTTGGATTATCTACGAACTACCGCCTCTCTCCTGTCCTGAAGTAGTTCCTGAAGTGGTCATGTGGTTACATAACATCAGCCGTACTTCTGAGAACACTTACACCGCGACTATTTAGGGTCATCAAGCACGCGCTCTCACGGGCTGTTACCATCTGAGCCCGTGTCATGTGGACCAGACCCAGGACTCACGTGCCTCTGCCTCGCCCCAGGTCCAGGCCACGGTGGTGGGCTTCCTGGCGTCCATCGCGGCGGTGATCTTTGGCTGGATCCCAGAGGGCCACTTCAGACTGGGCCACGCCGTGCTGCTCTGTGCCTCCAGCGTCGCCACGGCTTTTATCGCCTCTTTGCTGCTCGGTGAGACCGGGGGGAAATTTCAGGGTTGCATCGCAATTACAGAGCAGTAGGAATGAGGAGAACGCAGCATAAGATACATGAACAATAACTCTATGATAAAGAAGCTAGTATAAAATCTCTAGCTTTAGCATGATAAAGAAGCTAGTATAAAATCTCTAGCTTTAGCATAATAAAGAAGCTAGTATAAAATCTAGCTTTAGCATAATAAAGAAGCTAGTATAACATCTCTAGCTTTAGCATAATAAAGAAGCTAGTATAAAATCTAGCTTTAGCATAATAAAGAAGCTAGTATAAAATCTCTAGCTTTAGCATAATAAAGAAGCTAGTCTAAAATCCTGTACAATCTGGTGCATAATTCTATACAGTTGTTGTATGTTTACATCTGGGACAAAGTGACAGTGACTCATGTGGTTGTATTTTGCACATTTTGACCGTGTTTCCTTCGTTACTCTCAGGTCTCATCATGATCGGCGTCATCATCGCGGCCCGGAAAGTTGGCATAAACCCGGACAATGTGGCTACACCCATCGCCGCCAGTTTGGGAGATCTGATCACGCTCTCGCTGCTCGCTGGGATCTCCACGGGACTGTACAAGGAGCTAGGTACAAGCAAGACGGCGATCTGAGCACATATGTGTTCTCCATGGATCTAGAATGATATCTGCATAGAGTATTACTAGCTTATAGCTGTCCCACCCATGGCCACAGGGGGCGCTGTGGTACTGCAGACTAAATTCACGTTACCCATAAAAAAGTCCCATAGAACTCAATGTAAACTAAAACAGCTCAACCTCAGAGAACCTGACAGAGAACCTGACAGAGAACCTGACAGAGAACCTGACAGAGAACCTGACAGAGAACCTGACCGCGAACCTGACAGAGAACCTGACAGAGAACCTGACAGAGAACCTACAGAGAACCTGACAGAGAACCTGACAGAGAACCTGACAGAGAACCTGACCGAGAACCTGACCGAGAACCTGACAGAGAACCTGACCGAGAACCTGACAGAGAACCTGACCGAGAACCTGACAGAGAACCTGACAGAGAACCTGACAGAGAACCTGACAGAGAACCTGACAGAGAACCTGACAGAGAACCTGACAGAGAACCTGACCGAGAACCTGACCGAGAACCTGACAGAGAACCTGACAGAGAACCTGACAGAGAACCTGACAGAGAACCTACAGAGAAGCTGACAGAGAACCTGACAGAGAACCTACAGAGATCCTGACAGAGAACCTACAGAGAACCTGACAGAGAACCTGACAGAGAACCTACAGAGAACCTGACAGAGAACCTGACAGAGAACCTGACAGAGAACCTGACAGAGAACCTGACAGAGAACCTGACAGAGAACCTGACAGAGAACCTGACAGAGAACCTGACAGAGAACCTGACAGAGAACCTGACAGAGAACCTGACAGAGAACCTGACAGAGAACCTGACAGAGAACCTGACAGAGAACCTGACCGAGAACCTGACCGAGAACCTGACAGAGAACCTACAGCTTTCATAAAGGTCGGATTTTGCATCATGCATCATGGGAGCTCGTCCACTGCAAAAAAAACCAGGAGAACTGGACGATGCCCAAATATGGGCGAGTTCCACCAGGAGCTACCATTAGCTTGCCACCCCCTTCAAAGTATCTCCCCAAAGGATAGTTTTATGGGTAACTATAAAAATGGCCGTTTCTTTGCACTAATAAATGCCAAAAACAAAGATAGAAATCCTCAAAATTCACCAATGGGACAAAGCCATTTAGTCTTATTTTCATTTTATTTTTTTACTTTATTTTTAACATTTTGAACATTTTGGAAACATTCAAAAACAAAACAAAAATACAGAGCACACACAGAGATTGGATTAGATATACATGTACAGCAGATGACATTATTTCGAATAGCAGATCAATTTAGTCTTATTTTGCTTTATTTTCACATTTCAAGGGGACACTGTATCTTTTTAAACCAACAACTTTTTGTCCATGTCGTCGGCCCCTGGACAGGTCTGGTCCTTACTATGATGTATAGATGTTTATTCTGAACCTGCACAACACAAACATTCACACATTTCCCTAAAACAGACACATGATGATGACCCAGGACATCATGTATGGACTTCATCATGTCTGTCCCCCGCTCTCTGCCTCCTCTGGACCAACAGTGTTTTGTATCACTGCATTTCTTGTTTGATTTTCTGATCTGTGTTGGTGAATCGACATCTTGGTAAAGTCCTCCAGGATAAGAGTGAGGGCGTTCAGAGGGACTGTGCTCATGCCACAGCGAGGTACTATAGTCACTTGGTTTGGCTTGTTTTGGTTCAGACGCACATAAACACAGCTGGTGTCTTGGGCTTTTGCACATTCCCTCGCTGGTCTGTGGACGTGGAGGAGGCACAGCGGCAGCAGCAGCCACAGCGCCCCCCACAGGGCAGAATACACAGGAATGCGATTCACTTTTCACATCCTGATAAAAGCTGTATAAATATGTGGATAGTGTGGGGGAAAACCGGTGATTCCACATCAATGCAAATCAGATCAAGTGATATATGTGGGAATGAATGTGTCTCTGTCTGTGTCTGTGTCTCTGTCTGTGTCTGTGTCTCTCTATGTCTGTCTGTGTCTCTATCTCTCTATGTCTGTCTGTGTCTCTATCTCTCTATGTCTGTCTGTGTCTGTGTCTCTCTATGTCTGTGTCTGTGTCTCTATCTCTCTATGTCTGTCTGTGTCTCTATCTCTCTATGTCTGTCTGTGTCTCTGTCTCTATCTCTCTATGTCTGTCTGTGTCTCTATCTCTCTATGTCTGTGTCTGTGTCTCTATCTCTCTATGTCTGTCTGTGTCTGTGTCTCTATCTCTCTATGTCTGTCTGTGTCTCTATCTCTCTATGTCTGTGTCTGTGTCTCTATCTCTCTATGTCTGTCTGTGTCTGTGTCTCTATCTCTCTATGTCTGTCTGTGTCTCTGTCTGTGTCTCTCTATGTCTGTCTGTGTCTCTGTCTGTGTCTCTCTATGTCTGTCTGTGTCTCTATCTCTCTATGTCTGTCTGTGTCTCCATCTCTCTATGTCTGTCTGTGTCTCTATCTCTCTATGTCTGTCTGTGTCTGTCTGTGTCTCTGTCTGTGTCTCTGTCTCTGTCTGTGTCTCTATCTCTCTATGTCTGTCTGTGTCTCTGTCTGTGTCTCTGTCTGTGTGTGTGTCTGTGTCTCTGTCTGTCTGTGTCTGCGTCTCTGTCTTTCTATGTCTGTGTGTGTCACTGTTTCTGTCTATGTCTCGGTCTGTGTCTCTATCTCTCTATGTCTGTCTGTGTCTCTATCTGTGTCTGTCTGTGTCGGTCTGTGTCTCTGTCTGTGTCTGTGTCTCTCTATGTCTGTCTGTGTCTCTGTCTGTGTCTGTCTGTGTCTGTCTGTGTCGGTCTGTGTCTCTGTCTGTGTCTGTCTGTGTCGGTCTGTGTCTCTGTCTGCGTCTGTGTCTCTCTATGTCTGTCTGTGTCTCTGTTTCTGTCTATGTCTGTCTGTATCTGTGTCTTTGTCTCTCTATGTCTGTCTCTGTCTCTCTATGTCTATCTGTGTCTCTCTATATCTGTCTGTGTCTCTGTCTGCGTCTGTGTCTCTCTATGTCTGTCTGTGTCTCTGTTTCAGTCTATGTCTCTGTCTGTGTCTGTGTCTCTGTCTCTCTATGTCTGTCTGTATCTGTGTCTTTGTCTCTCTATGTCTGTCTCTGTCTCTCTATGTCTATCTGTGTCTCTCTATATCTGTCTGTGTCTCTGTCTGTGTGTCTGTCTCTGTCTCTCTATGTCTGTCTGTGTCTGTGTCTCTGTCTCTCTATGTCTGTCTGTGTCTCTGTCTGTGTCTTCTCGTTCGTCCCTTGTGTTGATTGATGTCTGTGATTTTATTGGAAGCACATTCTTTGGTTGTCGTCGAGGACATCAGTCTTGTTTTGTTTGTTACCATCTGTCATTGGTTTGTCAGGCCTGGAAATAAAACATATAAAGACAATTAGTTTTAAATAAATCAGATCAGATCAGATCAGAACGTCGGTTTGACGCTTCTGAACCTGTGCTTGCAGAGTTTAACGACTACGCCAACCCGCTGGTGTGTGCGGCGTTCGTGGCCATGTGTCCTCTGTGGATCTTCATCGCCCGAAAGATCCCGTCCACCAGAGAAGTGCTGTACTCCGGCTGGGAGCCCGTCATCATCGCCATGGCAATCAGCAGGTGCAGCAGGACTCAGCAGGACTCAGCAGGACTCAGCAGGACTCAGCAGGACTCAGCAGGACTCAGCTCATTCTACATCACACACATCAGACACAGAGATACTTGAATGTGTCCAGTAGAAGCAAAAACACATCCATCCAAAAACAAATACATTTATCATTCTAAAAAATATATAGTAATAGTAATAATAGTAACAGTCATTCAGGTCACAGCACATGTGTCAAAGTCAAGGCCCGCGGGCCAAATCCGGCCCGCGAATTAATTATCTATGGCCCCCGGGACATTGCCTGCCATTGATGCAATGTATTGACCCCTTAAGCTCGCTAGCCCCCGCCGGCGGGAGCAAACGAGGAAAAAAATACTTCTGCTGGCAATAGCAGATGTATTTTGAACTTCATAAGCCACAAGCTATATATCATTTTAAAGCTTATTTTCTCAGCTATATTTATATGTAAGTGTAAACGATATCAGACTTTGCATTAAAAGGATATAACGCATAATATGGGCACAAAATAAATCAGTCTGTATTTGTTTTTTACTTTTCGTCTTCTGCACCAAATTAGACTTTCCCCATCCTTGCTTAGTCTCTTTTTCTCCGTAACTGTTCATTGAAGAAGAATATCCACTTGTATTTCCCAAAGTATAATCCATTCTGCAGATTTAATCAAAAAACGCCCCGAAAAGAGGTCCAGACTGCTCTTTTACATACCACCAAGTTTGAGCTTTTTTTTTTTTTTGTACTATTTTAATGTTCTCAGATGTCTATTACATCTAATATGTACAGTATGAGGATTGGCTTTGGAGCATATTTTATCGAGCCAGCAGGTGTCACCGGCACTGCCTCTGGATGTTGAGAAACATTGAACCAGTCCGGCCCTCGGCGCGTAGCAAACATTTTTTTTTGGCCCTCTGATGTATTTGACTTTGACATGCCTGGGTCACAGCAACAGAGGTGGAGCTTGGTTCAAACCATGAATCCTCTCTGCTCTGGTCTGGACCAGTGTAAAACCATGAATCCTCTCTGCTCTGGTCTGGACCAGTGTAAAACCATGAATCCTCTCTGCTCTGGTTTGGACCAGTGTAAAACCATGAATCCTCTCTGCTCTGGTCTGGACCAGTGTAAAACCATGAATCCTCTCTGCTCTGGTCTGGACCAGTGTAAAACCATGAATCCTCTCTGCTCTGGTCTGGACCAGTGTAAAACCATGAATCCTCTCTGCTGTGGTCTGGACCAGTGTAAAACCATGAATCCTCTCTGCTCTGGTCTGGACCAGTGTAAAACCATGAATCCTCTCTGCTCTGGTCTGGACCAGTGTAAAACCATGAATCCTCTCTGCTCTGGTCTGGACCAGTGTAAAACCATGAATCCTCTCTGCTCTGGTCTGGACCAGTGTAAAACCATGAATCCTCTCTGCTCTGGTCTGGACCAGTGTAAAACCATGAATCCCTCTGCTCTGGTCTGGACCAGTGTAAAACCATGAATCCTCTCTGCTCTGGTCTGGACCAGTGTAAAACCATGAATCCTCTCTGCTCTGGTCTGGACCAGTGTAAAACCATGAATCCTCTCTGCTCTGGTCTGGACCAGTGTAAAACCATGAATCCTCTCTGCTCTGGTCTGGACCAGTGTAAAACCATGAATCCTCTCTGCTCTGGTCTGGACCAGTGTAAAACCATGAATCCTCTCTGCTCTGGTCTGGACCAGTGTAAAACCATGAATCCTCTCTGCTCTGGTCTGGACCAGTGTAAAACCATGAATCCTCTCTGCTCTGGTCTCGACCAGTGTAAAACCATGAATCCTCTCTGCTCTGGTCTGGACCAGTGTAAAACCATGAATCCTCTCTGCTCTGGTCTGGGACCAGTGTGAAACCATGAATCCTCTCTGCTCTGGTCTGGACCAGTGTAAAACCATGAATCCTCTCTGCTCTGGTCTGGACCAGTGTAAAACCATGAATCCTCTCTGCTCTGGTCTGGACCAGTGTAAAACCATGAATCCTCTCTGCTCTGGTCTGGACCAGTGTAAAACCATGAATCCTCTCTGCTCTGGTCTGGACCAGTGTAAAACCATGAATCCTCTGCTCTGGTCTGGACCAGTGTAAAACCATGAATCCTCTCTGCTCTGGTCTGGACCAGTGTAAAACCATGAATCCTCTCTGCTCTGGTCTGGACCAGTGTAAAACCATGAATCCTCTCTGCTCTGGTCTGGACCAGTGTAAAACCATGAATCCTCTCTGCTCTGGTCTGGACCAGTGTAAAACCATGAATCCTCTCTGCTCTGGTCTGGACCAGTGTAAAACCATGAATCCTCTGCTCTGGTCTGGACCAGTGTAAAACCATGAATCCTCTCTGCTCTAGTCTGGACCAGTGTAAAACCATGAATCCTCTCTGCTCTGGTCTGGACCAGTGTAAAACCATGAATCCTCTCTGCTCTGGTCTGGACCAGTGTAAAACCATGAATCCTCTCTGCTCTGGTCTGGACCAGTGTAAAACCATGAATCCTCTCTGCTCTGGTCTGGACCAGTGTAAAACCATGAATCCTCTCTGCTCTGGTTTGGACCAGTGTAAAACCATGAATCCTCTCTGCTCTGGTCTGGACCAGTGTAAAACCATGAATCCTCTCTGCTCTGGTCTGGACCAGTGTAAAACCATGAATCCTCTCTGCTCTGGTCTGGACCAGTGTAAAACCATGAATCCTCTCTGCTCTGGTCTGGACCAGTGTAAAACCATGAATCCTCTCTGCTCTGGTCTGGACCAGTGTAAAACCATGAACACTGAACTGCAGCAACATCTCAGGCAGAAAAAGCAATAAAAATAACAATTGTAAAACACAGAACAACAGTTTCAGAGACACTCAGGACTCGCTGCATTTTCCAGAACATTCTAAAGTAAAATGAGGCGCAGTGGAGACAGAAGACAGGACGACTAATGGATAAATATGAGTGATTTTTTTACTTTAAGGATTAAGGATAGTTTAAATACATATGGTGTGTTACCATCTGCAGCATAGACCCAGAGTTTCCTTGTGTATGAACCGTGCGATACAAATAAACTTGCCTTCCCTTCCAGTGTTGGGGGTCTGATTCTGGACAAAACTGTGACTAATCCAAACTTTGCCGGGATGGCGGTTTTCACACCAGTTATCAACGGTGAGTCCTGCGGGTTATTTCACATACACCCAGACACACACACACACGGAGACACACATACACGCAGACACACATACACACACAGACACACACATAGAGACACATACACACACGGAGACACACATACACGCAGACACACATACACACACAGACACACACATAGAGACACATACACACACATGTACACACACACACATAGAGACACATACACACACATGTACACACACACACATACAAACAGACACACATACACACAAATACAAACAGACACACACATACAGACACACATACATAGAGAGACACTTACACACACACATAGAGATACACATACACCCAGACACACACACACACACAGACACACGTACACACACACATACAAACGGACACACACACATAGATCCACACAGACACACATAAATACAATCATATACACACACACACACACACACACACACACACACACACACACACACACACACACACACACACACACACACACACACACACACACACACACACACACATACAAACGGACACACACACATAGATCCACACAGACACACATAAATACAATCATACACACACACACACACACACACACACACGCACGCACGCACACACACACGCACAGATTTACTGACCGTGTGATCCGTGGCAGGTGTGGGGGGTAACCTCGTCGCCGTCCAGGCCAGTCGCATCTCCACGTTCCTCCACATGAACTCGTTACCGATGGGCGACCCAAGCCCCGCCCCCAGGAAGTGCCCCACCCCCTGCACCTCCTTCCTCAGCTCCAGTAAGTTTTTATGTGTAATGATCCAGGACACTCCACATTCAGCGACACTGATGGACTCTGGTCATCTGCCCCTTATGGACCAAACTGTGGTTGTGTCCTTAGGCAAGACACTTCACCCACATTAGAATGAGTCTGGTGTGTGTGTGTGTGCAGAGCAAAAAGTGTTGAAAAAAATGGTCAAAAATGGCTCAAATTTAGTAAAATGTGTCTCAATTTGAGCACATTCTGACTGAGCCTTTTAAACAAGATTTACCAATAGGACAAAAGGGATCTTAGAATGAGAAAACAAAGCAACAGTTCTTGAAAAAAGACTAAATGAGATAAAAACACCAGATTCAAGTATTTTTTGCAGTGTATATGAAACCAATGCATTAGTATTATTAGTGTTATTATCATTATTATTAAATTGGGTGAATGTAATTGATGTTGACGTCTCTCCTCAGCCGTGAACTCGCGGTCGGCTCGGGTGCTCTTCCTCCTGGTGGCTCCGGGACACCTGGTCTTCCTCTACACCATCAACTCTCTGAGGGGGGGCCACACCACGCTCACCCCCATCTTCATCTCCTTCTATCTGGCCGCTGCTCTGCTACAGGTACGTTAGACTTTAGAGTTTATTAAGGACAATGTGCAGTTACATTAATAAGTTGCTGCTCCAGATTTAGCACCAGCTACTTTCCATCTGTGGTCCTAACACAAAACAATCATAAACGTACTTAATTAAACGTAATTAAAATACAGTTATGTAAGACGTAACAGTCCCAGGTCACAGGAGTGTCCAAACTTTTAACCAAGAGGGCCACTTTAGCTCGCCAGACTTCTCCAGAGGTCGACAACACGGACTGCAAAACTATTTTGATTAGAATAGTTTTTTGGGATGAGGTAAAACATGACTTTATGTACATATACAACATCTGTGAGAGTATTACTAGCTTATAGCTGTCCCACCCATGGCCACAGGGGGCGCTGTGGTACTGCAGACTAAATTCACATTACCCAGAAAAAAGTCCCATAGAACTCAATGTAAACTAAAACAGCTCGACCTCAGAGAACCTGACAGAGAACCTGACAGGTTCTCTGTCAGGTTACCTCTCTAAGGTTACCTCTCTAACCCGAGGTGAATGTCTTTCTCTGTAGCTACATCAGTTTTGTGCCATAATGAAAAACAAATGTCATTGCATACAAATAAATGGATTCAAAAGGTCCAGAGCTTTACAGTGAGGTATAACAGGTAGTAGCCAGTATTGGAGAACATGAACTTGTGTTTATAATCTCAATAGTATTTGAGTTAGCGAGGCATAGGGCCACATAGAATGACACTGCAGGCCGCAAATGACCCTCGGGTCTTAGTTTGGACATGCCTGATTTAGCAGCAAATGGAGACTCTGCAAAATAGTGGTATAAAGTGCAATACAAAGTTACAGTACAGTATTTAGCAGCTATTGGCGGTTTCATGGTGCGACGATGGGGGCCCTGAACCCTGCCCCCCCCCGTGGCTTGGGTCCTCATTCTGTAGCTTAGGTCCTGGATCAACAACCCGTCCGTCCATGTGGATCTCCTCGAGGTTTCTTACTTCTCTCCCACTGGGTTTTAGAGTTTTTCCTCTGATGCAGGAGTCTGTTGGACAGTAAAGCTGCTTCCACACCGCCAACGCTGGAACGCTGAAGCCTTGCCCACCAGACGCACATTCTCTAGTTTTCAGACGCACACCAGAAGTCCTGCTGCGGTGGCGCCCGCCGGAAGTGGCGGAAGTAGCCGGCGGGCTTTGATGCTAACGGATTTAAGCTAGCGGTGTTTTGTGTAAAGTTCTTCTCCAATAATGCAGCTCTGCAGCGAGACTTTATATAACAGCAGTATGTGTTCACGGTGACTTTATACAACAGTAGTATGTGCTCACCGAGGTGACTTTATATAACAGCAGTATGTGTTCACGGTGACTTTATATAACAGCAGTATGTGTTCACGGTGACTTTATACAACAGTAGTATGTGCTCACCGAGGTGACTTTATATAACAGCAGTATGTGTTCACGGTGACTTTATATAACAGCAGTATGTGTTCACGGTGACTTTATATAACAGTAGTATGTGCTCACCGAGGTGACTTTATATAACAGCAGTATGTGTTCACGGTGACTTTATATAACAGCAGTATGTGTTCACGGAGGTGACTTTATATAACAGCAGTATGTGTTCACGGAGGTGACTTTATATAACAGCAGTATGTGTTCACAGAGGTGACTTTATATAACAGCAGTATGTGTTCACGGTGACTTTTATACAACAGTAGTATGTGCTCACCGAGGTGACTTTATATAACAGCAGTATGTGTTCACGAGGTGACTTTATATAACAGCAGTATGTGTTCACGGTGACTTTATACAACAGTAGTATGTGTTCACCGAGGTGACTTTATATAACAGCAGTATGTGTTCACGGTGACTTTATATAACAGCAGTATGTGTTCACGGTGACTTTATATAACAGTAGTATGTGCTCACCGAGGTGACTTTATATAACAGCAGTATGTGTTCACGGGTGACTTTATATAACAGCAGTATGTGTTCACGGTGACTTTATATAACAGCAGTATGTGTTCACGGAGGTGACTTTATATAACAGCAGTATGTGTTCACGGAGGTGACTTTATATAACAGCAGTATGTGTTCACGGAGGTGACTTTATATAACAGCAGTATGTGTTCGCGGAGGTGACTTTATATAACAGCAGTATGTGTTCACAGAGGTGACTTTATATAACAGTAGTATGTGTTCACGGAGGTGACTTTATATAACAGTAGTATGTGTTCACGGAGGTGACTTTATATAACAGCAGTATGTGTTCACGGAGGTGACTTTATATAACAGCAGTATGTGTTCACGGTGACTTTATATAACAGCAGTATGTGTTCACAGAGGTGACTTTATATAACAGCAGTATGTGTTCACGGAGGTGACTTTATATAACAGCAGTATGTGTTCACGGAGGTGACTTTATATAACAGCAGTATGTGTTCACAGAGGTGACTTTATATAACAGCAGTATATGTTCACGAAGGTGACTTTATATAACAGCAGTATGTGTTCACGGAGGTGACTTTATATAACAGCAGTATGTGTTCACGGAGGTGACTTTATATAACAGCAGTATGTGTTCACGGAGGTGACTTTATATAACAGCAGTATGTGTTCACGGAGGTGACTTTATATAACAGCAGTATGTGTTCACGGAGGTGACTTTATATAACAGCAGTATGTGTTCACGGAGGTGACTTTATATAACAGCAGTATGTGTTCGCGGAGGTGACTTTATATAACAGCAGTATGTGTTCACGGAGGTGACTTTATATAACAGCAGTATGTGTTCACGGAGGTGACTTTATATAACAGCAGTATGTGTTCACGGAGGTGACTTTATATAACAGCAGTATGTGTTCACGAGGTGACTTTATATAACAGCAGTATGTGTTCACGGAGGTGACTTTATATAACAGCAGTATGTGTTCACGGAGGTGACTTTATATAACAGCAGTATGTGTTCACAGAGGTGACTTTATATAACAGCAGTATATGTTCACGAAGGTGACTTTATATAACAGCAGTATGTGTTCACGGAGGTGACTTTATATAACAGCAGTATGTGTTCACGGAGGTGACTTTATATAACAGCAGTATGTGTTCACGGAGGTGACTTTATATAACAGCAGTATGTGTTCACGGAGGTGACTTTATATAACAGCAGTATGTGTTCACGGTGACTTTATATAACAGCAGTATGTGTTCACAGAGGTGCGCAATACGTTTTTTTCATTATTAAACAGTATTTCCGCATCGGCGAACACACTGCATAAAGTCACAGTTGTGAACAACACGTATGTTCACAAGAACTATGTCCCCCATTGTCAACCCTGGGTTAGTCCTGGTTTAGTCCTGGTTTAGTCCTGGTTTAGTCCTGGTTTAGTCCTGGTGCAGTCCTGGTGTAGCTCCTGTTTTGGCTGTTTACAGTATGTTCAGTCTGCTCGCTCAGACACTAATGTCCCCGTGACCACTTTGCGGCTCTCTGATTGGTCGCTGCACGAACGTCCGAGGAAACGCTCAGCAATGTTTATCGCCTGCGTGCGTTGATTTTCCGCTCCTGCGTGTGTCTCTACAGAGCAGTCCGTGCGTCTCTACAGAACAGTCCGTGCGTCTCTACAGAGCAGTCCGTGCGTCTCTACAGAGCAGTCCGTGCGTCTCTACAGAGCAGTCCGTGTGTCTCTACAGAGCAGTCCGTGCGTCTCTACAGAGCAGTCCGTGCGTCTCTACAGAACAGTCCGTGCGTCTCTACAGAACAGTCCGTGCGTCTCTACAGAACAGTCCGTGCGTCTCTACTGAACAGTCCGTGCGTCTCTACTGAACAGTCCGTGCGTCTCTACTGAACAGTCCGTGCGTCTCTACAGAACAGTCCGTGTGTCTCTACAGAGCAGTCCGTGCGTCTCTACAGAGCAGTCCGTGCGTCTCTACAGAGCAGTCCGTGCGTCTCTACAGAACAGTCCGTGCGTCTCTAGAGAGCAGTCCGTGCGTCTCTACAGAGCAGTCCGTGCGTCTCTACAGAACAGTCTGTGCGTCTCTACAGAGCAGTCCGTGCGTCTCTACAGAGCAGTCTGTGCGTCTCTACAGAGCAGTCCGTGCGTCTCTACAGAGCAGTCCGTGCGTCTCTACAGAGCAGTCTGTGCGTCTCTACAGAGCAGTCCGTGCGTCTCTACAGAGCAGTCCGTGCGTCTCTACTGAACAGTCCGTGCGTCTCTACTGAACAGTCCGTGCGTCTCTACAGAACAGTCCTGTGCGTCTCTACAGAACAGTCGTGCGTCTCTACTGAACAGTCCGTGCGTCTCTACTGAACAGTCCGTGCGTCTCTACAGAACAGTCCGTGCGTCTCTACAGAACAGTCCGTGCGTCTCTACAGAACAGTCCGTGCGTCTCTACAGCAGTCCGTGCGTCTCTACGACAGTCCGTGCGTCTCTACAGAACAGTCCGTGCGTCTCTACAGAACAGTCCGTGCGTCTCTACAGAGCAGTCCGTGCGTCTCTACAGAGCAGTCCGTGCGTCTCTACAGAGCAGTCTGTGCGTCTCTACAGAACAGTCCGTGCGTCTCTACTGAACAGTCCGTGCGTCTCTACAGAACAGTCCGTGCGTCTCTACAGAGCAGTCCGTGCGTCTCTACAGAACAGTCCGTGCGTCTCTACAGAGCAGTCCGTGCGTCTCTACAGAGCAGTCCGTGCGTCTCTACAGAGCAGTCCGTGCGTCTCTACTGAACAGTCCGTGCGTCTCTACTGAACAGTCCGTGCGTCTCTACAGAGCAGTCCGTGCGTCTCTACAGAGCAGTCCGTGCGTCTCTACAGAGCAGTCCGTGCGTCTCTACAGAACAGTCCGTGCGTCTCTACAGAGCAGTCTGTGCGTCTCTACAGAGCAGTCCGTGCGTCTCTACTGAACAGTCCGTGCGTCTCTACAGAGCAGTCCGTGCGTCTCTACAGAACAGTCCGTGCGTCTCTACAGAACAGTCCGTGCGTCTCTACTGAACAGTCCGTGCGTCTCTACAGAACAGTCCGTGCGTCTCTACTGAACAGTCCGTGCGTCTCTACAGAGCAGTCCGTGCGTCTCTACAGAACAGTCCGTGCGTCTCTACAGAGCAGTCCGTGCGTCTCTACAGAACAGTCCGTGCGTCTCTACTGAACAGTCCGTGCGTCTCTACAGAGCAGTCCGTGCGTCTCTACAGAACAGTCTGTGCGTCTCTACAGAGCAGTCCGTGCGTCTCTACAGAGCAGTCCGTGCGTCTCTACTGAACAGTCCGTGCGTCTCTACAGAACAGTCTGTGCGTCTCTACAGAGCAGTCCGTGCGTCTCTACAGAGCAGTCCGTGCGTCTCTACAGAGCAGTCCGTGCGTCTCTACAGAGCAGTCCGTGCGTCTCTACAGAACAGTCCGTGCGTCTCTACTGAACAGTCCGTGCGTCTCTACAGAGCAGTCTGTGAGTCTCTACAGAGCAGTCCGTGCGTCTCTACAGAGCAGTCCGTGCGTCTCTACAGAGCAGTCCGTGCGTCTCTACAGAACAGTCCGTGCGTCTCTACAGAGCAGTCCGTGCGTCTCTACAGAGCAGTCCATGCGTCTCTCGAGAGAAAGGTATTTTTCTGAAATGATTGAAGGCTGCAGCAACAATCTGCGTGTTCTGTTTTCAACAGTTAATAGATTAACAAACCCCCCTGTTCAAATGCCATTAGAGCTAACTTCCAAACGTAAATGTAATGAGTTTGCACATTTTTTCAATGACAAGGTTCAAGGCATCAAAAACGCCATTGTCTCCAATCCACAGATAACAATCCAACAGCCAGAAAGGCTCTTTGAGCTAACTCACTTTGCACCTGTAAATGATCAAACTGTCCAAGAGATAATCTCCAGTTTGAGCTCCTCCACATGCAGCCTGGATGTACTACCCACTAGATTTCTAAAGTCTGTTCTGAGCAGTCTGTTACCTTCACTCACACAGATAGTAAACATGTCCCTTGATTCTGGAATATTCCCAAAGGCCCTGAAAACTGCAGTCATCAGGCCCCTGCTAAAAAAGAGCAGTCTGGATGCTACGGTACTTAACAACTATCGTCCCATCTCAAATCTGCCATTTATGGGGAAAGTCCTTGAAAAAGTTGTCTACCTACAGCTTACTAGATTTCTTATAATCAACAACTCATTTGATATGTTTCAGTCCGGCTTTAGACCCCACCACAGCACTGAGACTGCTCTCGTCAAGGTTACAAATGATATCCGGCTGAACACTGACGCAGGCAAAGTCTCAATCCTAATCCTGTTAGATCTGAGTGCTGCCTTTGACACTGTCGACCATGAGATCCTCTTACAGAGACTAGAGGACTGGGTTGGCGTCGCTGGCACCGCCCTAAGTTGGTTTAGGTCTTACCTTGAAGACAGGAAGTACTTTGTGGAGATTGGAAACTGTGTCTCAGATCATATGGCCCTGACCTATCATAACTATGCAGACGACACTCAGATCTATGTCTCACTGACTGCAGGAGAACATGGACCAGTGGACTCACTCCTTCACTGTATCCAACAGATCAGTGAGTGGATGCAAAACAACTTCCTTCAGCTAAACGCAGACAAAACTGAAATTATTGTCTTTGGTCCCCAGAAACAAAGAGAGAGCGTCATCTGTCACCTACAGTCTCTCTCCCTAAAACCTTCAAACAAGGTCAGAAATCTAGGGGTAATACCGGACTCAGACTTAAATTTTAATAGCCACATCAAATCAGTAACATCAGCAGCTTTTTACCATCTAAAAAACATTGCCAGGATCAAAAACATAGTGTCTAAAGCAGACCTGGAGATTCTTATCCATGCATTTGTCTCCAGTAGGTTAGGACTACTGCAGTGGCCTGCTCACAGGTCTGTCCAAACAGGCTGTAAAACAGCTGCAGTACATTCAAAATGCAGAAGCTCGAGTCCTGACTAGAACCAGGAAGTACGACCACATTAGTCCAGTTCTCAGGTCTCTGCACTGGCTTCCTGTGGCTCAGAGAATAGACTTTAAAACAGCTCTGCTTGTGTACAAGTCTCTCCATGGCCTCGCACCAAAATATATTAGTGACATGTTAGTCCCATATGAACCAGCCCGGACTCTGAGGAGCACAGGGACTGGACTCCTGTTAGTGCCCAGAGTCAGAACTAAACATGGGGAGGCTGCTTTTCAGATTCATGCTGCTAAAATCTGGAACATTCTTCCTGAAGATGTGAGACAGGCCTCCTCTCTGACAATGTTTAAAACCAGGTTAAAAACGGTGCTATTTAGCTGTGCATACAACTGAGGGATTTTATATTTTTATCTTTTGTTTTAATGTTCTGTAATTATTTATGATTTTAATGCATCTTGTTCAGCACTTTGAGTTGCCTTGTGTATGAATTGTGCTATACAAATAAACTTGCCTTGCCTTGCCTTGCCTTGCCTTGCCTTGCCACTACATCGCTCTGTAGAACTACTGTTCTCGCTACGCTTCTCTTCGCATCTGTACCGACGCCACGGCATCGCTGGCAAAGCAGAAGAGTCACCCGAACACAGTAGTAACTGCGGTGCAAGAGCGGACACCAAAAAGTGTTATATTCAAAGTTCTATACGAGGTAAAGGCACTAGAATATACAGTGCTCACTGCTCAACAGAAGTGTTGGACCATCCTCATGACAACATGAAGAACTTTGTAACACTAAATCAAGAACTTCAAATTAACAGTATCATTATTATTTAATATTAATTAAGAAAATAATCAATTAGAATAACAAAATAGTCTTTGTTAAGTCTGGACTTATTTCCATCAAATCCAGCTTCAGATTCATTCTTATTTAACCACTATATAATTAACACTAGCACTAACTAACACTAAATAATTAACACTTATACAGTGGGGCAAAAAAGTATTTAGTCAGCCACCGATTGTGCAAGTTCTCTGAGGTCTGTAATTTTCATCATAGGTTCACTTCAACTGTGAGAGACAGAATGTGAAAAAAAATCCAGGAATTCACATTGTAGGATTTTTAAAGAATTTATTTGTAAATGATGGTTGAAAATAAGTATTTGGTCACTTCAAACAAGGAAGATCTCTGGCTCTCACAGACCTGTAACTTCTTCTTTAAGAAGCTCTTCTGTCCTCCACTTGTTACCTGTGTTAATGGCACCTGTTTGAACTGGTTTTCTGTATAAAAGACACCTGTCCACAGCCTCAAACAGTCAGACTCCAAACTCCCTTATGGCCAAGACCAAAGAGCTGTCGAAGGACACCAGGAAAAGAATTGTAGACCTGCACCAGACTGGGAAGAGTGAATCTACAATAGGCAAGCAGCTTGGTGTAAAAAAATCAACTGTGGAAGCAATTATCAGAAAATGGAGGACATACAAGACCACTGATAATCTCCCTCGATCTGGGGCTCCACGTAAGATCTCATCCCGTTGGGTCAAAATGATCATGAAAACGGTGATAAAAAAATCCCAGAACCACACGGGGGGACCTGGTGAATGACCTGCAGAGAGCTGGGACCAGAGTAACAAAGGTTACCATCAGTAACACACTATGACGACAGGGAATCAAATCCTGCAGTGCCAGACGTGTCCCCCTGCTGAAGCCAGTGCATGTCCAGGCCCGTCTGAAGTTTGCCAGAGAGCACATGGATGATACAGCAGAGGATTGGGAGAATGTCATGTGGTCAGATGAAACCAAAGTACAACTGTTTGGTATAAACTCAACTCGTCGTGTTTGGAGGAAGAAGAATACTGAGCTGCATCCCAAGAACACCATACCTACTGTAAAGCATGGGGGTGGAAACGTCATGCTTTGGGGCTGTTTTTCTGCTAAGGGGACAGGACGACTGATCCGTGTTGAGGAAATAATGAATGGGGCCATGTATTATGAGATTTTTCAGTGAGAGCTTTGAAGATGAAACGTGGCTGGGTCTTCCAGCATGACAATGATCCCAAATACACCGCCCGGGCAACGAAGGAGTGGCTCCGTAAGAAGCATTTGAAAGTCCTGGAGTGGCCTAGCCAGTCTCCAGACCTCAACCCCATTGAAAATCTGTGGAGGGAGTTGAAAGTCCGTGTTCACTGCTCTCGAGAAGATCTGCATGGAGGAATGGGCCAAAATACCAGCTACTGTGTGTGCAAACCTGGTAAAGACCTATAGTAATCGTTTGACCTCTGTAATTTCCAACAAAGGTTATATTACAAAGTATTTTTGTTATTGACCAAATACTTATTTTCCACCGTGAGTTACAAATAAATTATTTAAAAATCCTACAATGTGAATTCCTGGATTTTTGTTTTCACATTCATGATGAACATTACAGACCTCTGTCTTTATTTTAAGTGGGAGAACTTGCACAATCGGTGGCTGACTAAATACTTTTTTGTCCCACTGTATATATGTTTTATTATTTTTATTCATGTGAGTTATTTATAAGTTAGCTCTTGGGCAAAATACATTTTTGTTAAATTTGTAAAAAGTGGTATTTCTTGTTCAGCACTTTAAATTTTAGTTAGATTTCTAATGGGCTAGACACACGGGAGGCGACAAATGAGAGCGATCAGCGAAACTCAACGCTGTCGCTCAGATAACATGACAGACGGGGCGCGATGCGGCTTGACGACAGCGTCGAAAAGTTGAGCCGATTTCAACTTTCTGGGATCGCGTCGCTGACCTGCGCGTGCACGATACATGCACGAGCGGGAGGATTTCACACGCACGTTTTTCGCCCGTCGCTGAGCAGGAGGCTCGCTAGCGATTGACGCTATGTCGCGCACGTCCCATTGAAATGAATGGAGGCGATGCGATGTCGCCTCCCGTGTGTCTAGCCCATCAGTTTGAATTACTGTAAAAAGTTTATTTACAGAAAAAGCCAATAATACTGTATCTATATATCGTTCAAAATCTAAATTAAGATACCGTTTTATATCAAAATCATTTGCTCTTATAAAGATACGGATCGTATCGTTCTAAAAATGTATCGTTACACCCCTAGTGACATCACTTTCACCCTCTGTGGGGCTTTTCAAAATGGCAGCGAGGGCTGAAGAATGTGAAAAAACACATTTGTGCATGATTCAGCTGCACGAGCCCCGTTCATTTAAAGAGTGACTTCAAAATTCCACTGCGACTAAACCAAAAAATTTCTCTTGGACGTTTAGAGCATCCTGTTGAGCCGTTTTCTAAACCGTTTTTGAAAATAAAGGCAGCATACAAAGGCATTTCGTAATTCTGTTTCCGGGTACACCCCCACAGGCCCGGAGTGAGATTAGAACATGTCAGCGCACGTGCTCCTGGACCTGTCTGGACCATAGACTGTATATATTAACGGACAGAGTCACGCCTATCTCCGCCGTTCTAACTAATGGGCCAAAAATGTGCTCTACTGGAGCAATCCAAAATGGCCGCGAGTGGTCCCGCCCACAAGAAAATTGTGAAAACACGCATCTGCGCATGCGTCAGCCGGCGCAGCTTCATTCATTTGAACGAGAGACTTAAAAAATTCACAGAAACTAAACTAGAGTGGACCAAAAAAATTCACTCCCCTCAGCATTGACACACATGTGGAACGGAGCTTTGGGCCAAGAGCCAACTTTTGGTCCATCCTGTAAAGACGTTTTTGAGCGGTCTGCCAATGCTATATGTTAGCATTGGCTAATTCTACTTCTGGGTCCACCCCCATCGGCCCGGGGTGGTATTGCAAGCATGTCAGCGCACGTCATTTTGGCCACTTTTGAGCTGGGACCCTCCCCCACTGGTCTGGACCTGTCTGGACCAGGACCGCCCTCTGGTCTGTCCTCAGATACAGATAGTAACAGTTACTTTTGTCTCTGCAGTACTTTGTCCTGCTCTTGTGCATCTTCCTCCTGGAGGTTCTGGCTGGAGTCCTGGCTTACATCTACTACCAACAGGTAAGACCTCCACCTCTGGGAATTTAGACAGATACTGTATTGATCTCTGAAGGAGAAATGCAGGTGTCCAGTAGCAGCAGAAACACATCCATCCAAACAGAACTAATAAATATATCATTCTGAAAAGCTACAATGGTAATTATAAGAAACAGCCTCAGGGTGCAGCAGCAGAGGTGGTCGGGCCTCAGGGTGCAGCAGCAGAGGTGGTCGGGCCTCGGTGCAGCAGCAGAGGTGGTCGGGCCTCGGTGCAGCAGCAGAGGTGGTCGGGCCTCAGGGTGCAGCAGCAGAAAGAGGAAAAATAAAACACACGTACACATCAAGGCATGCAGCGTACATTACTTCTGCGCTCCTTTAAAGGCAAAGTGTCTTGCCCAAGGAAACAACGACAGCAGGCATCAGTGGGTGTCTGAGGGAGAAGGTCATGGGGCTCGACCTTCAGGCTCAAAGGCCAGTGCTCTACCAACCCCGAGCTATAAGCTAGTAACACCCTCTCCAGTTCTTATTATAGATCCATGTGACACACACATGGGTCCGTAAAGAGCAGAGACAAAGTCCATGAAGGACCCTATTCAGACCACATTCTGGGATTGGACCAAAATATTAAAGAAGAATCATTTTATTCAGGACAAAGTGTGTGATGAGTGTTGTGTGTCTGTGTCTCAGTTGAACGAGGAGCTGAAGCTGAGTCTGAGAGACACCATGATCCAGAAATACCAGAAGAGCAACCAGGAGCACGTGACCAGAGCAGTGGACAAGCTGCAGCAGGAGGTCAGAAGACACACACACAGAAACACACACACAGTCACACAGAGAGACGCACACACAGACACACGCACAGTCACACAGACACGCACAGTCACAGAGAGACACGCAGTCACACAGACACACGCATACACACAGACACACACACACGCATACACACAGACACACACACACACACACCAGATCTAATCTCTATTCTTTATTTGTAGAAAAGGTCAAAATATATAAAATAATTTCCACATCCTCCATTTGTGCTGTGTTTAAAACCTGTCCTCAGTCTCACAGCGCCTCCTCAGGCATGTCCTCACTGTCACAGCGCCTCCTCAGGCATGTCCTCAGTGTCACAGCGCCTCCTCAGGCATGTCCTCAGTGTCACAGCGCCTCCTCAGGCATGTCCTCAGTCTCACAGCGCCTCCTCAGCCATGTCCTCAGTCTCACAGCGCCTCCTCAGGCATGTCCTCAGTGTCACAGCGTCTCCTCAGGCATGTCCTCAGTCTCACAGCGCCTCCTCAGGCATGTCCTCAGTCTACCAGCGCCTCCTCAGGCATGTCCTCAGTCTCACAGCGCCTCCTCAGGCATGTCCTCAGTGTCACAGCGTCTCCTCAGGCATGTTCCTCAGTCTCACAGCGCCTCCTCAGGCATGTCCTCAGTCTCACAGCGCCTCCTCAGGCATGTCCTCAGTGTCACAGCGCCTCCTCAGGCATGTCCTCAGTCTCACAGCGCCTCCTCAGGCATGTCCTCAGTGTCACAGCGCCTCCTCAGGCATGTCCTCAGTCTCACAGCGCCTCCTCAGGCATGTCCTCAGTGTCACAGCGCCTCCTCAGGCATGTCCTCAGTGTCACAGCGCCTCCTCAGGCATGTCCTCAGTGTCACAGCGCCTCCTCAGGCATGTCCTCAGTGTCACAGCGCCTCCTCAGGCATGTCCTCAGTGTCACAGCGCCTCCTCAGGCATGTCCTCAGTCTCACAGCGCCTCCTCAGGCATGTCCTCAGTGTCACAGCGTCTCCTCAGGCATGTCCTCAGTCTCACAGCGCCTCCTCAGGCATGTCCTCAGTGTCACAGCGCCTCCTCAGGCATGTCCTCAGTCTCACAGCGCCTCCTCAGGCATGTCCTCAGTGTCACAGCGCCTCCTCAGGCATGTCCTCAGTGTCACAGCGCCTCCTCAGGCATGTCCTCAGTGTCACAGCGCCTCCTCAGGCATGTCCTCAGTGTCACAGCGCCTCCTCAGGCATGTCCTCAGTGTCACAGCGCCTCCTCAGGCATGTCCTCAGTGTCACAGCGCCTCCTCAGGCATGTCCTCAGTCTCACAGCGCCTCCTCAGGCATGTCCTCAGTCTCACAGCGCCTCCTCAGGCATGTCCTCAGTCTCACAGCGCCTCCTCAGGCATGTCCTCAGTCTCACAGCGCCTCCTCAGGCATGTCCTCAGTGTCACAGCGCCTCCTCAGGCATGTCCTCAGTGTCACAGCGCCTCCTCAGGCATGTCCTCAGTGTCACAGCGCCTCCTCAGGCATGTCCTCAGTCTCACAGCGCCTCCTCAGGCATGTCCTCAGTCTCACAGCGCCTCCTCAGGCATGTCCTCAGTCTCACAGCGCCTCCTCAGGCATGTCCTCAGTCTCACAGCGCCTCCTCAGGCCTGGGGAGAAGTGCATCTTTTAGTTCCAGTCACTTTACTTGTTTTCCTTTTCCAGTTCAAATGCTGCGGCAGCAACAGTTCCTCAGACTGGGCGGCCAGCGAGTGGATCCGCTCCCAGGCCGGCCAGGGCAGGCTGGTCCCAGACAGCTGCTGTAAGACCCCCACCCCCATGTGCGGAGAGAGAGACCACCCCTCCAACATCTACAAGGTGGAGGTAAGACTCCAGGACTGAGGCTGTAGACCCAGGACTGATTTATAAAGAACCTCACGAACAGACGGATCACGGTCCATCTCTCTGTGGTTGTGTGTGTGTTCATGTGTGTTCATGTGTGTGTTCATGTGTGTGTGTTCATGTGTGTGTGTTCATGTGTATGTGTTCATGTGTATGTGTTCATGTGTGTGTGTGTTCATGCGTGTGTTCATGTGTGTGTGTGTTCATGTGTGTTCATGTGTATGTGTTCATGTGTGTGTTCATGTGTATTAGGAGTGTGACAATATATCGATATGGTGATGTATCGTGATACTTTCTCACGCGATCGATTATCGATATGCTTTTGCTAAGTATCGATTTAAATCGATTTTATCGTTTTAAATCGATTTTATCGATTTTTCAATTATTTAAAAAAAACTGTTGATACTTAATATATGGCTACATTACGCATTCTACAATTTCTGTAGAATGTTCATATTGATTTTATTGGATGTGAGACAGATTAACCCTCTAGGCGCCACGGTCAACTTAAGTCGCCAAGCTGCGGTACTGTTTAAAACGGCCGAGTGTGACCAACTGAGTGTCAAAATTCATTCATACTCCCTGCCACTAGTTGGCAGACATGTCAGACTACCTCCTTGGCCCCAAAAAACGACATGCTCCCATATAAAATATTCGCGCAAGACCGGGTTGAACCAGTGCAGAAACCATGGTGAAGCGAGTGCGGCTGCAGGAGCGTGACAGTGTTATACCGCATCAAACACTAACTTTAGACACTTTACATAAAGTCAGTGGAAACAGTGTTTCCATGGGTCAGAGCTGTCATTGGGAAGTTCGGAGACAGGTTAGATTTGCAGAGAACAGGGCTGGAAGCCACGTCGGGGCACAGCGCCTCGACTCCAGCCTACGCTAAAGTCGAGGGGAGATGGGAGAGAGCGGGGGAGACACAGCAGCAGGAGAGTCGCAGTGACACACCTGGAGGCGCGCGTCTGGGCAGACTGCTCAGTCTGGGGCAGTCATGATTTGCAAGTTTTACTATTTCCCTGAACATTTAGCATGTTACAGTGTGAGCTCTCTTTGTGTGTTCATGTCCTATGCTGCTTTCAGACCGCAAACGCTGAAACACTGAAGCCTCGTTCACCAGACGCACATTCTCTAGTTTTCAGACGCAGGGGTCTTCAGACCAGAACGTCCTGACCAGCGCCAGAAGTGACCGAAGTAGGCGCCGGGCTCTGATGCTAACAGAGTTATGCTAGCGGCTTCTTGTGTAAATATCTTCTCCAATAATGCAGCTTTGCAGCGTGCCTGTGTCTGAGACCTTCAGACTTTATATAACAGCAGTATGTGTTCACGGAGGTGCGCAATAAGTTTATTATATTATTAAACAGTATTTCCCTATTGGCGAACACACTCGAAGCAGTTGCATAAAGTCACCCATTGTCAACCCTGTTTTGGCTGTTTACAGTATGTTCAGTCTGCTCGCTCAGTCCGCTAATGTCCCCTTGACCACTTTGCGGCTCTCTGATTGGTCGCTGCACGAACGTTGAGCAATGTTTATCTCCTGCGTACATCGATTTTCAGCTCCTGCTCCTCCTCTTCGACTTCCCTGCACAGTCTGTGCGTCTCTACAGAACAGTCCGTGCGTCTCTACAGAGCAGTCCGTGCGTCTCTACAGAACAGTCCGTGCGTCTCTACAGAACAGTCCGTGCGTCTCTACAGAGCAGTCCGTGCGTCTCTACAGAGCAGTCCGTGCGTCTCTACAGAGCAGTCCGTGCGTCTCTACAGAACAGTCCGTGCGTCTCCACAGAACAGTCCGTGCGTCTCTACTGAACAGTCCGTGCGTCTCTACTGAACAGAGCAGTCCGTGCGTCTCTACAGAACAGTCCGTGCGTCTCTACTGAACAGTCCGTGCGTCTCTACTGAGCAGTCCGTGCGTCTCTACAGAGCAGTCCGTGCGTCTCTACTGAACAGTCCGTGCGTCTCTACTGAGCAGTCCGTGCGTCTCTACAGAGCAGTCCGTGCGTCTCTACTGAACAGTCCGTGCGTCTCTACCGAGCAGTCCGTGCGTCTCTACAGAGCAGTCCGTGCGTCTCTACAGAGCAGTCCGTGCGTCTCTACCGAGCAGTCCGTGCGTCTCTACAGAGCAGTCCGTGCGTCTCTACAGAGCAGTCAGTGTCCGTGCGTCTCTACTCAGAGCAGTCCGTGCGTCTCTACTGAGCAGTCCGTGCGTCTCTACAGAGCAGTCCGTGCGTCTCTACTGAGCAGTCCGTGCGTCTCTACTGAACAGTCCGTGCGTCTCTACAGAGCAGTCCGTGCGTCTCTACAGAGCAGTCCGTGCGGTCTCTACAGAACAGTCCGTGCGTCTCTACTGAACAGTCCGTGCGTCTCTACAGCAGTCCGTGCGTGCGTCTCTACAGAACAGTCCGTGCGTCTCTACAGAACAGTCCGTGCGTCTCTACAGAACAGTCCGTGCGTCTCTACAGAACAGTCCGTGCGTCTCTAGTCCCGTGCGTCTCTAGAACAGTCCGTGCGTCGTCGTCTCTACAGAACAGTCCGTGCGTCTCTACAGAACAGTCCGTGCGTCTCTACAGAGCAGTCCGTGCGTCTCTACAGAGCAGTCCGTGCGTCTCTACTGAGCAGTCCGTGCGTCTCTACAGAGCAGTCCGTGCGTCTCTACAGAGCAGTCCGTGCGTCTCTACAGAGCAGTCCGTGCGTCTCTACAGAGCAGTCTGTGCGTCTCTACAGAACAGTCCGTGCGTCTCTACTGAACAGTCCGTGCGTCTCTACAGAGCAGTCCGTGCGTCTCTACAGAACAGTCCGTGCGTCTCTACAGAGCAGTCCGTGCGTCTCTACTGAGCAGTCCGTGCGTCTCTACAGAACAGTCCGTGCGTCTCTACAGAACAGTCCGTGCGTCTCTACAGAACAGTCCGTGTGTCTCTACAGAGCAGTCCGTGCGTCTCTACAGAACAGTCCGTGCGTCTCTACAGAACAGTCCGCGTCTCTACAGAACAGTCCGTGCGTCTCTACAGAGCAGTCCGTGCGTCTCTACAGAGCAGTCCGTGCGTCTCTACAGAACAGTCCGTGCGTCTCTACAGAACAGTCCGTGCGTCTCTACAGAACAGTCCGTGCGTCTCTACAGAACAGTCCGTGCGTCTCTACAGAACAGTCCGTGCGTCTCTACTGAACAGTCCGTGCGTCTCTACAGAACAGTCCGTGCGTCTCTACAGAACAGTCCGTGCGTCTCTACAGAGCAGTCCGTGCGTCTCTACAGAACAGTCCGTGCGTCTCTACAGAGCAGTCCGTGCGTCTCTACAGAACAGTCCGTGCGTCTCTACTGAACAGTCCGTGCGTCTCTACAGAGCAGTCCGTGCGTCTCTACAGAGCAGTCTGTGCGTCTCTACAGAGCAGTCCGTGCGTCTCTACAGAACAGTCCGTGCGTCTCTACAGAGCAGTCCGTGCGTCTCTACAGAGCAGTCCGTGCGTCTCTACAGAACAGTCCGTGCGTCTCTACTGAGCAGTCCGTGCGTCTCTACAGAGCAGTCCGTGCGTCTCTACAGAGCAGTCCGTGCGTCTCTACAGAACAGTCCGTGCGTCTCTACAGAACAGTCCGTGCGTCTCTACAGAGCAGTCCGTTTCGTCTCTACAGAGCAGTCCGTGCGTCTCTACAGAGCAGTCCGTGCGTCTCTACTGAGCAGTCCGTGCGTCTCTACAGAGCAGTCCGTGCGTCTCTACAGAGCAGTCCGTGCGTCTCTACAGAACAGTCCGTGTGTGCATTCCGAGACGCACATGAGTTTCGACGCTCGAACACGCGTCACCATTGACTTTGCATTGAAAGTCGATGTGACTCATGATCCGGTCTGAAAGCCTGTTTAGTGTCTAACAAGGACTGTGATGATCCAGGACACATACAACATTTATGACATTTATCAACACATATGGACCAATACCATGTGTTCTATATTCTTTGAGTTTGAACTGTTTTATTCTTTGGTCAGTGTTGGCAATTCCAAAAATGTTGTTAAAGTAGCGACATGTAGGGTTTTCATGTCCAGTCATCATTAAAGGTGCCCATCCTATGCACATGTGTGATAATAATTTGGGCGATACACCATACAACACTCAAAACTGGTCAAATTATAGCCCTTTTGTGCATGGAGGTGATCTCAGCTCATGTGACACACTCCTCTACCCGTGAGCCCACCTCCCATCATCATAATAAAACCTGCCCTTTCCAATACTTCTCTTACTGATAACTGTAGTTCAGAGATATTTGAATGTCTAAATTCACAAAGAGAGGGCAAGGCTGCAGTACCACTTTTGGCCAGATTTTGACATACTGCTGCTTTAAGTCCTCTGAGATAACTACTGTTGTGATTTAAGGCTGTACAAGAATAAATTGAACTGCATTGAATTGAAATATAAAAAGTAAATGATTAAATATGGTGTGTTGCAGGTGATCATCCTGCTGTACCTGGCCGACTGGATGGTGCACTGGATGTGGGGCCGTGGGATGGACCCCGACAACTTCTCCATTCCGTACCTCACGGCTCTGGGGGACCTCCTGGGGACCGGCTTCTTGGCGCTTTGCTTCCACGTGCGCTTCTTCCTCGGAGACAAGGATAGCAACGTTGGGAACTGATGCACGGATCGCACTAATAACACCTGAGATGCGAGAAGAGAAGCCGGTGTTTGGACCTCGTCAGAAAAGGGCTATTCTTGGACTGGTGCGGTGGGAGTGTGCGTCTGTGAGGCTTCCTTCGGGGGGGCAGAGATTTCAGGGCATTTGACTGCACTAATCACTGGAGAAGGCTCTCTGGGTCCAGCTCACAGACTTTCTGGTTTGTGTCTTTTATTTGTACAAATAGGATCTTGATTATATTTTTGGGCAAATCTTCATTATTTTTCAATGGAGACAATAGTCCAAGTCTTTCGATAATAACACATAGACCTGGAATTCTTAATCACAAAGCGCGATTTCTAAGTGAATGCCTAAGATCCAGCTCTGATGGAGTTGAGTTCAGTTGGGACGAGGCCGTGTTGGTAGAGTCTTCTTGATTTCCTAATGAGATTTGGAAGATGTTCCTAATTCTGTCATTTCTGTAAAACCAAACTGTCCTTTTGTTCCTCTTCCACATGATCACTACACACATCTAAAAGTAGAATAATACTATAGTTTATCCTTGATTAAACATAAACATGTGGATGAAGCATGTTTTGCAGCAGCTGAGGACAGCGTCTCCATGGTAACCACTCCCACTGCGTTCAAACACCACAGGAGCCTCTTTATCCCTATGCAATTGTCCCGTGTACCTGTGATACTAAGGTCCATGTGTTTGGTTGAATGGATGGAGAGAGAGACAAACTTCTTAACGACAGTGAGAGAATGTTTCAGCCCCAGACTGTACCGAGTACAGGTGTCGGCCCCAAGGCCCAAAGGAGAACTCTGCATGTGATGCATGGTTATAAATACTTCCTGTTTCCACGGGGCCAGCACACGCATGTGCAGGAGCAATGTGCAAAACTTGAAAATGTTTCCTAAAATCACATAGTGTCAAATAATGATTTTCTATTCCGTTACTTAATTCTTTCCTTTTTGCCTAATCTTTCTAATTGTGTTTTAATTATAATGGGGGAGGGGGGGTCAAACTGAGATACAGAATGTACTGTACTATTTAAAGCGGACAGTAGAGGGCGCTGCCGAGTCCTCTCCTGTTTGGACTCAGATATCAACAGTTTGAACAGTCAGATCTAAATACAGTTAATATAGAGAATACACAGATGTCTCTGGACTCTCAGTGGTCTCTGGACTCTCAGTGGTCTGTGGACTCTCAGTGGTCTCTGGACTCTCAGTGGTCTCTGGACTCTCAGTGGTCTCTGGACTCTCAGTGGTCTCTGGATCACTGACTTCAGTGGTCTCTGGACTCTCAGTGGTCTCTGGACTCTCAGTGGTCTCTGGACTCTCAGTGGACTCTCAGTGGTCTCTGGACTCTCAGTGGTCTCTGGACTCTCAGTGGTCTCTGGACTCTCAGTGGTCTCTGGACTCTCAGTGGTCTCTGGACTCTCAGTGGTCTCTGGACTCTCAGTGGTCTTGGACTCTCAGTGGTCTCTGGACTCTCAGTGGTCTCTGGACTCTCAGTGGTCTGTGGACTCTCAGTGGTCTTGGACTCTCAGTGGTCTGTGGACTCTCAGTGGTCTCTGGACTCTCAGTGGTCTGTGGACTCTCAGTGGTCTGTGGACTCTCAGTGGTCTCTGGACTCTCAGTGGTCTCTGGACTCTCAGTGGTCTCTGGACTCTCAGTGGTCTCTGGACTCTCAGTGGTCTCTGGACTCTCAGTGGTCTCTGGACTCTCAGTGGTCTGTGGACTCTCAGTGGTCTCTGGACTCTCAGTGGTCTGTGGACTCTCAGTGGTCTGTGGACTCTCAGTGGTCTCTGGACTCTCAGTGGTCTCTGGACTCTCAGTGGTCTCTGACCGGTGCCAGCGTTACGCCTCTGTCAATACATAGTTGTTAATACTTCAATAAGAGGCAAGTCATGCATTGTCTATTTATTTTTGAGAAGCACACAAAGCAATTTGTAAATACTATATTTATTCTATATATGGCATTGTTTATTTTGACATTTCCTTTGTCACAATTTGATTTCTGTTCACATTTCTTTGATAGCTGTAATATTTGATAAAGGCCAGTGGCTTTGAAGTTGCTGTAATAGATTAGCGTAAAGCTAATGACTAGCACCAAACTGTCCAAACTTTGGCCTTAACCTGAGCCTGGAGCGGCTCTCGCAGCGTTAGCGTAGCACTGACCACTAATCGGTGACCTTTGATTCTGATGTAATGTTGAATGTTGTAAATGACTCGATCAAACAGCTGTAAGAAAAGGGCTTGTTTCTGTCGGAGCAGAGACTTTGGGGCAATTTAAAGGTTATAGCACTTCTGCCTGATGACCCAGAGCTGAGACTGATGAGGCTTCCTGCTGCTCACTCACTGATGTCAATGACCATGTGGCCTCCTGTTGCAACTGCAAATGATCTTTCTGCAGGACTCCGAAAACTGCTGGAAATAAAGCTTTTTATTGTTTCAGTATAACACCTTCGTCTTTTTTTTTAACTATTATTTTATATTGCTGTTGACAAATGTATCTGTGTTAGGTACAGGAAATAGATGCCTCAAATTAAATGATTGATATTTGCCTTTGTCAGCTACACTGCAAAAACAGATAAAATATGAGGTACTATTTGCTTGAATCAAGTGTTTTTATCTTAATCTGACACAGTGGGGGCGGGTCCCGACTCAAAAGTGGCCAAAATGACGTGCGCTGACATGCTGCAATACCACCCCGGGCCTGTGGGGGTGGACCCGGAATAAGAATTAGCCAATGCTAACATATAGCATTAGCTGACCTCTCGAAAACGTCGTTACAGGCTGGTCCAAAAGTCGGTTCTTAGCCCAAAGCTCCGTTCCACATGTGTGTCAATGCTGAAGGGAGTGTTCTGGACCAGTCTAGTTTAGTCGCTGTGGACTTTAGAAGTCTCTCGTTTAAATGAATGGAGCTCGTGCAGCTGACGCATGCGCAGATGTGTTTTAGTTTTTAGATAGAACGGCGGAGATAGGCGTGACTATGTCCGTTAATATGTACAGTCTATGGTAAAAACAAGATTCTCCAATGGGACAAAGCCCTCCATCCATTCATTTTCTTCCGCTTCATCTGTTGCCGGGTCGCGGGGGCAGCAGTCTAAGCAGAGACGGGGGGCAATGAGTATGGCCACCCCAGCTCGCCGCCTCTCCGCACGAGAAACACCAGAGAAGTGGAGCGTCCAACCCCTCTCAAGGAGTTGGCTTCCAGAGCCCAAGCTGTGTGTGGAGGTGAGGCCGACTATCTCATGCGGTATCTCTCAACCTCCCCCACGAGCTCGGGCTCCTTCCCCCCCAGTGAGGTGACGTTCCACGACCCAAGAGCCAGATGTGTGTGAGGACTGGGCGGCAGCCGAAGGCGGAGACCTCGGCGACACCCTCAGCACCTGACCGACACAGATCCCTCTGTGGGTGGTATCCGCATAGAGGGAAGAGGAAGAGGGCCTGCCCATGTCATCCCTTCGGGCTGAGCCCGGCCACCAGGCGCTCGCTTTCGAGCCCCAACCCCAGGCCTGGCTCCAGGGTCGTGCGCCATGCCGGACGACGTCACCGGTATTCATATAGTGCAATCTATGGTGGTTTTTGGACTGCGCTTCATCTGACCCGTCAGCTGAGACCTGTCTGCCATGGGAGACCCTACCAGGGTAATAAAGCTCCCAGGCAACATAGCTCCCAGGATCATCCGAGTACTCAAACTCCCCCACCACGTTAAGGTGGCAGTCCAGGGGACAAAGCCAGATAGATAGATATATACTTTATTGATCCCCGTTGGAGAAATGCAGGTGTCCAGTAGCAGTAAAAATAGAAAATAAAAATGATCATTCTCAAAAGCTAACAGTAGTAATAATCAGCAGCAGCCCTTCAGGTCACAGCTGCAGAGGTGGAGCAGCCTCTGGGTGGAGCAGGACGGGTCACAGCAGCAGAGGTGGAGTAGTCTCTGGGTGGAGCAGGACGGGTCACAGCAGCAGAGGTGGAGTAGCCTCTGGGTGGAGCAGGACGGGTCACAGCAGCAGAGGTGGAGTAGCCTCTGGGTGGAGCAGGACGGGTCAGAGCAGCAGAGGTGGAGTAGCCTCTGGGTGGAGCAGGACGGGTCAGAGCAGCAGAGGTGGAGTAGCCTCTGGGTGGAGCAGGACGGGTCACAGCAGCAGAGGTGGAGTAGCCTCTGGGTGGAGCAGGACGGGTCAGAGCAGCAGAGGTGGAGTAGCCTCTGGGTGGAGCAGGACAGGTCACAGCAGCAGAGGTGGAGTAGCCTCTGGGTGGAGCAGGACGGGT
This sequence comes from Knipowitschia caucasica, assembly GCA_964034765.1. Taxonomy (NCBI): domain Eukaryota; kingdom Metazoa; phylum Chordata; class Actinopteri; order Gobiiformes; family Gobiidae; genus Knipowitschia; species Knipowitschia caucasica. The sequence goes on from OZ035828.1 coordinate 44,538, forward strand.
CAGAGCAGCAGAGGTGGAGTAGCCTCTGGGTGGAGCAGGACGGGTCACAGCTGCAGGGGTGGAGTAGCCTCTGGGTGGAGCAGGACGGGTCACAGCTGCAGGGGTGGAGTAGCCTCTGGGTGGAGCAGGACGGGTCACAGCAGCAGAGGTGGAGTAGCCTCTGGGTGGAGCAGGACGGGTCACAGCTGCAGGGGTGGAGTAGCCTCTGGGTGGAGCAGGACGGGTCACAGCAGCAGAGGTGGAGTAGCCTCTGGGTGGAGCAGGACGGGTCACAACAGCAGAGGTGGAGTAGCCTCTGGGTGGAGCAGGACGGGTCACAAGGTGGAGTAGCCTCTGGGTGGAGCAGGACGGGTCACAAGGTGGAGTAGCCGCTTGGTTCGGATCATTTTCTCTGCTTCCTGCAGTGGATCCTCTGGGTTTGGACAAACTTATTTAACAAATTGTTGCTTTATTTTCTCATTCCAATGAGACATTTTTGTATCAATTTAAAACATGATCATTTGGCCCTGTCCCATTGATGAATTTTGTTTTAAGGCACAGTCATAAAGTGCTGAAATTAAGACATATTTTAGCAATTTTTGACTTATTTTTCACTTGTACATTACCAAAACATGCGTCTCTGACTTTCACCAAAAAAACGAATGCTAAACAATGGAAGTTCTCAAATAAACACATTTTAATAAATACACAAAGCGGAGAGATCTGTACAGTTATGTATAAAATGGTTTAAAACATGGACGTCAAGGAACAGATGATCCTCAAACACAAACATTTGTACATTTCTGCGGTGATTTCATAAAATGGAAAGTTGTGCAGAAAACTTGTAAGATTGCATTAATGTTCTATATGTTTGTTTTATGAATATCAACTAAAACTAGACGTAAGAAACCAGTTGTATTTGTTCATTTCCATCAAAGTAAATTCTGTTGAAAAGACTTTGATGCCAAACACATAAAACTTACTGTGTGTCTTAAAACTTAACAAAATGATCCTGCCACAGATGGTTAAAAGTAGAAGAAAAATACCTCAAATAGGGTCTTAAAGGGTCTCAAAGGGTCTCAAAGGGTCTTAAAGGGTCTCAAAGGATCTTAAAGGGTCTTAAAGGGTCTTAAAGGGTCTCAAAGGGTCTTAAAGGGTCTCAAAGGGTCTCAAAGGGTCTCAAAGGGTCTTAAAGGGTCTCAAAGGGTCTCAAAGGGTCTTAAAGGGTCTTAAAGGGTCTCAAATGATCTTAAAGGGTCTCAAAGGGTCTCAAAGGGTCTTAAAGGGTCTCAAAGGGTCTTAAAGGATCTTCTCGGTGGTCTTAACGGGTCTTCCGGGTGGATCATGTAAAATATTGGTCCTAAGTGTCAATCATTTACGTTCTTTCCTAAAATTTGGGAAAATCCTCCTTTTATAAGAAGGTTTGTAGATATTGGCTTTTGGGCCTGAAGGTTGTGGGTTCGATCCCACGACGAGACCTGCTCCCACTGATGTCTGGGAAAGACACTTAACCCAACTTTGCCTGAAACATAAAGGTTATGTCTGACCACCTGCCGGAGAATCAGCGAGGGACTGGTGCTGTGGGGAGTGAGTGGCAGCACACACAGACAGACAGACACACAGACACACACACACACACAGACAGACACACACACACAGACAGACAGACACACAGACACACACAGACAGATAGACAGACACACACAGACAGATAGACAGGCACACACACACAGACAGACAGACACACAGACACACACAGACAGATAGACAGACACACACAGACAGATAGACAGGCACACACACACAGACAGACAGACACACAGACACACACAGACAGATAGACAGACACACACAGACAGACACACAGACACACACACACACACAGACAGACACACACACACAGACAGACAGACAGACACACAGACACACACAGACAGATAGACAGACACACACAGACAGATAGACAGGCACACACACACAGACAGACAGACACACAGACACACACAGACAGATAGACAGACACACACACACAGACAGACAGACACACACACCCACACGCACACCCACACATAACCACGCACACACAAACAATGCCAAATATAGTCTAAAATAAAGGCTATAGTCTAATTATCGCCTTCTGTGATCCTGTGCTGTGGAAGAGGCTCTGATTGGTCGAGGTCCCGGCTCTCCCTCGGTCCATCGACCAATCAGGACAACGAGACAGAGACTGCGCATTTTCCAGATTTATCGATTTTGGTGGGTTGCTCACCAGACTTTGAAGTGCTAATGTTATCAGGACTCCCAGAATTATGAAACTTCTAGAGCTCCCAGAGCCGTCATTTTGACTGCTCTCATTCAAACCAATAGAATAAAGAGAAACGTCTTTAGTTTTGCACCAGATCAAAAAAAAAAGTGGTTTTCTTTCAGTTTGCAAAAAAATTGATAAATATTACTTGAAGTGCAGCAAAAATATCCATCCATTTTCTTCCGCTTCATCCGTTGCCGGGTCGCGGGGGCAGCAGTCTAAGAAGAGACGGCCAGACTTCCCTCTCACACACTTCCTCCAGCTCGTCCGGGGGGACCCCAAGGCGTTCCCAGGCCAGCTGAGAGACATAGTCTCTCAAACGTGTCCTGGGTCTTCCCCGGGGTCTCCTCCCGGTGGGACGTGCCCGGAACACCTCCCCAGGGAGGCGTCCAGGAGGCATCCGGAACAGATGCCCGAGCCACCTCAACTGGTTCCTCTCAACGTGGAGAATCAGCGGCTCTACTCCGAGCTCCTCCCGTGTGACTGAGCTCCTCACCCTATCTCTAAGGGAGCAGCGGCTCTACTCCGAGCTCCTCCCGTGTGACTGAGCTCCTCACCCTATCTCTAAGGGAGCAGCGCCTCTGCGGAGGAAGCTCATTTCGACCGCTTGTATCCGCGATCTCGTTCTTTCGGTCATTACCCAAAGCTCATGACCATAGGTGAGGGAGGGAACGAAGATTGACCGGTAAATCGAGAGCTTTGCCTTTCGGCTCAGCTCCCTCTTTACCACAACGGTCCGATACAGCTCTGACTGCAGACGCTGCTCCCTCTTTACCACAACGGTCCGATACAGCTCTGACTGCAGACGCTGCTCCCTCTTTCACCACGACGGTCCGATACAGCTCTGACTGCAGACGCTGCTCCCTCTTTACCACAACGGTCCGATACAGCTCTGACTGCAGACGCTGCTCCCTCTTTACCACAACGGTCCGATACAGCTCTGACTGCAGACGCTGCTCCCTCTTTACCACAACGGTCCGATACAGCTCTGACTGCAGACGCTGCTCCCTCTTTACCACAACGGTCCGATACAGCTCTGACTGCAGACGCTGCTCCCTCTTTACCACAACGGTCCGATACAGCTCTGACTGCAGACGCTGCTCCCTCTTTACCACAACGGTCCGATACAGCTCTGACTGCAGACGCTGCTCCCTCTTTACCACAACGGTCCGATACAGCTCTGACTGCAGACGCTGCTCCCTCTTCACCACAACGGTCCGATACAGCTCTGACTGCAGACGCTGCTCCCTCTTTACCACAACGGTCCGATACAGCTCTGACTGCAGACGCTGCTCCCTCTTCACCACAACGGTCCGATACAGCTCTGACTGCAGACGCTGCTCCCTCTTCACCACAACGGTCCGATACAGCTCTGACTGCAGACGCTGCTCCCTCTTCACCACAACGGTCCGACACAGCTCTGACTGCAGACGCTGCTCCCTCTTCACCACAACGGTCCGACACAGCTCTGACTGCAGACGCTGCTCCCTCTTTACCACAACGGTCCGATACAGCTCTGACTGCAGACGCTGCTCCCTCTTTACCACAACGGTCCGATACAGCTCTGACTGCAGACGCTGCTCCCTCTTCACCACGACGGTCCGATACAGCTCTGACTGCAGACGCTGCTCCCTCTTCACCACAACGGTCCGATACAGCTCTGACTGCAGACGCTGCTCCCTCTTTACCACAACGGTCCGATACAGCTCTGACTGCAGACGCTGCTCCCTCTTTACCACAACGGTCCGATACAGCTCTGACTGCAGACGCTGCTCCCTCTTCACCACAACGGTCCGATACAGCTCTGACTGCAGACGCTGCTCCCTCTTCACCACAACGGTCCGATACAGCTCTGACTGCAGACGCTGCTCCCTCTTTACCACAACGGTCCGATGCAGCGACCGCATCACTGCGCACGCTGCACCGATCCGCCTGTCAATCTCACGCTCCATTCTTCCCTCACTCGTGAACAAGACCCAGAGATACTTGAACTCCTCCACTTGAGGAAGGACCTCTCCACCCACCTGGAGAGGGCAAGGCACCTTTTTCCGGGCGAGCACCATGGCCTCAGATTTGGAGGTGCTGATTCTCATCCCATGCTGCAAATAGTTTGTTGAAATGTTAAAAACTACAAAGTATGTTGCTACAGTAACTACAATCACTTTTGGTGGAAAACCGACCTGACTCGGCTCAGATCCAGTCCAGAACCAGCTAAAAAGGGATCTTAACTGCCGCAGAAACTTAGTTACCAACCAAAAATGGGTACATTTGAGTTTTAGTTAAAGGTACAACTCGGACATTTCCAAAATAAAATATAATTTCATGACACAACATTTACATGAAAAAACTAAAAGCCGTCACACTGACTGCTCTGGGAGTTCTAACGTTAACATGAGATGAGAAGAGAGCTGGTGCTGTTGCTCTGACGGGCCACTAGGGGGAGCCACTTCTCCGTCTCTGAGTCTCCTTCTCTGTCTGTGAAGAGCTCAGAGGTGGAGAGCCGCACACACAGCGCCTCGGCCACGTGCAGAACCTGAGGCGGTCCTGAGGCAGAGACACAGAACGTTATCAGGAAGTAAACATAGAATCATAATAAAAGAGAGATGTTTTTACCGTCCCCGCTCCTGCAGCACAGATCTAAAGTGTCCACGACGATCCTCCCCAAGGCTCGACTGGACACGTTCTGGAAAAGGAAACGTGAAGGTTTAACACTGAGCAGTCAATTTAAAATGACTTTTAGTTTTGGACAAAGATAGATCCTTTATTATCTCCTTTGGGAGAAATGCGACAGAAACACATTCGTCCAAACGTTCTGATTGTTTCTAACTAACAATAGAGCTCATGTTTGACTCAGACAGACCTGTTGTACAGTCTGACAGTCGGAGGAACAAAACCAAAATCCATTTTCATTCACTTAGTAACAAACATTTTATGGCTGGTCCTGGACTGGTCCTGGTCCTGAACTGGTCCTGGACTGGTTCAGAGCCGAATCAGCTTGGTTTTCCACCCGAGAAGTGACCAGAGTTACCATAGAAACACCCATATTGTTTTTGCTCAAAGATTTAAAAAAAAAATTCCTTATTTATTTATTTATTTATTTATTTCTTTTTTCTTCTGCGCTTTGAACCTTAATTTGACCCCCTGAACATTGATGAAAAGTTGTGAAATTTTGCCCAAAATTCAGAACCGGTGAAAAATTATTTTTTTTGGTGTTTATTTTTATGGGACTAAAAAAATACCAGAACAGCGCCCCCTACAAAAGTTAGGGGAGGGGGTCGGAGGTCAAGTTTGTCGTAGAGCCACGAAATTCGGTACACATGTTCCTCAGGTCAAGACATGAAAAAAAAGTTATTATGGCTCCGCCCCCTGACAAACAGGGAGCTCATTAATTTAAATGGAAAATGGATAAATTAAAATTAATATTTTTCACACATGTCGGCTGGAAATTATCTCCTCCTCGGCCGTTTCACCGATTTGTCTCAAAATCGCTCCACATGGTCTAAACACATGTACCATCAATTATTGAATATAGAATTTGGATCAGTTAAACTTTCTCCGAGCAGCGGAGCGGCAAAATGTGACATTTTCTTCTCAATTTTTGACAAAAGTAAATTTGCTCCCATTTGCACAAAAAAGTCAGATTTGCACAAAATTTTAAACCATTGTTCAGCTCCAGGGTCTAGGTCATTTGAAAGTGGAAATATTGAAATTGGCTCATTAGCGCCCCCTACAGACTATGTCAAAGATTTACATAGGCCTAATAAATTTTAGTTTTTTCAAAATGTTTGAAATTTTGCACATAATTCTGTTTTGTCATCTGGATTCAAAAAGTCAATCACAACATATGATTTTTTTTAACCCTGTTGCCGTGGCGACAACCAACACTCCCCTGTCTGTGTCTATGAGAAAATCGTTAAAAATCTGAAAAGTACACCTCGCTCAAACATCAAACCATCCGCGGCCGTTTCATTAATTTGGTTGAAAATCGCTCCACATCGTCTCAACACATTGACCATCAATAGTTGCATATAGAGTTTGAATTCGTCAAACGGTCTGAGCGTGACAAACTCCCAAAATGTGGTTATTTTCATAGAGAGGTGTGAAGTTCCAATGTTATCCAATGGAGACTGTATGGACACACTCACAGATTGTATGTACAAACAGGAGCACATTTACAAACTCTGATTTGCACTAAACTTGACTCTATTGTTCAACTCCTGGGCCTAGGTCACATGACTGTGTGAACAATGACATTGGCCCATTATCGCCCCCTACAGGCTGAGTAAAGGTTTACATGTCCCCGTCCCGAAGAAGCCCAGGATCACAGGACTCAATGACTACAGACCTGTAGCACTTACGTCTGTCGTCATGAAGTCATTTGAACGCCTGGTTCTCTCCCATCTCAAGTCCCTCACCTCCCCCCTCCTGGACCCCCTGCAGTTCGCCTACAGAGCCAACAGATCTGTAGACGACGCCATTAACCTGGCCCTCCACCACATCCTACAGCACCTGGACTCCCCGGGGACCTACGCCAGGGTCCTGTTCGTGGACTTCAGCTCTGCCTTCAACACAATCCTGCCATCCCTGCTCCAGGACAAGCTCTCCCAGCTCAACGTGCCCGATTCCACCTGCAGGTGGATCACTGACTTCCTGACGGACAGGAAGCAGCGAGTGCGTCTGGGGAAGAATGTCTCGGACTCTCGGATTATAAATACAGGAGCCCCACAGGGCTGTGTTCTTTCTCCCCTGCTCTTCTCCCTGTACACCAACCACTGCACCTCCAGCCACGACTCCGTGAAGCTGATCAAGTTCGCGGACGACACCACCCTCATCGGACTCATCTCCAACAACGATGAGTCCGTCTACAGGAGGGAGGTGGACCGGCTGGTGTCCTGGTGCAGTGGTAACAACCTGGAGCTGAACGCCCAGAAGACAGTGGAGATGATTGTGGACTTCAGGAAGAGCACTGTCCCCCCACCCCCACCCTCCGTGATGGACTCCCCCATCACCTCTGTGGAGTCCTTCTGTTTCCTGGGCACCACCATCACCCAGGACCTCAAGTGGGAGCCGACCATCAGCTCCCTCATCAAGAAGGCCCAGCAGAGGATGTACTTCCTGCGGCAGCTCAGGAAAGCCAAGCTGCCTGCACAGATGTTGGTGCAGTTCTACACGGCCATCATCGAGTCCATCCTCACCTCCTCCATCACCGTGTGGTTCGCTGGAGCCACAGTCAGGGACAAACAGAGACTACAGTGCATTGTGCGCTCTGCAGAGGAAGTGATCGGCCGCAGCCTTCCATCGCTGCAAGACCTGTACGTCGCCCGAGCTCGAGGCCGGGCTGGTCGTATCACAGCCGACCCCTCTCACCTGCACATGGACTATTCCAACCACTCCCCTCTCACCTGCACATGGACTATTCCAACCACTCCCCTCTCACCTGCACATGGACTATTCCAACCACTCCCCTCAGGCAGGAGGCTGCGGTCCATCAGGACTAGAACCTCCCGCCACAAGAACAGTTTCTTCCCCTCTGCTGTTGGACTCTTGAACACTTCTTAACCTGTCCCCCCGCCCTTTATAAAGTCACTTTACTATCCAGCATACGTCACTTTACTTCACTGTACTGCTGTCACCTTACATTGTGTGCACCATGTGCACTTGGATATTGTAAATAGTAACTGTAACTCTATTTTAAATTTAAATTTATTCTTTAGAAGTGTTTTTTATTCTTATTTTTATTATCTCTTTTTGACTGTTGCACTGAGCCAAAGCAATTTCCTAGTCTGTGACCTCCTGTTACTTACGTGGCAATAAAAATGATTCTGAAAAAAAAAATGATTCTGACATGGGGATACAGGTATTTAGGTTTTATGTTGTTTGATCTCATATTTGACCCACTGAACAAACACAAAAACTCACCAAACTTTGCCACAAGTTTTTTTCAGGCATAAAGTGTATGATTATGGTTTTCTTTGGTATAACACTAAAACAATTAAATTGTAGGGGGCGCTGTTGTACAACATAAATGCCTTCCATTTGCACATACAAAGTTCGATTTGCACAACATTTTCAAATCCATTGTTTAGCTCCAGGCCCTTTAATGTCAGATATAAGGGCCCTTAAATGATGACAGATTAGGTCCCTTTAATTATGACAGATTAGGGCCCTTTAATGATGACAGATTAGGGCCCTTTAATGACGACAGATTAGGGCCCTTTAAGGATGACAGATTAGGGCTCTTTAATGATGACAGATTAGGGCCCTTTAATGATGAGAGTTTAGGGCCCTTTAATGACGACAGATTAGGGCCCTTTAATGATGAGAGTTTAGGGCCCTTTAATGACAGATTAGGTCCCTTTAATGATGACTGATTAGGGCCCTTTAATGATGACTGATTAGGGCCCTTTAATGATGACAGATTAGGGCCCTTTAATGATGACAGATTAGGGCCCTTTAATGATAACAGATTAGGGCCCTTTAATGATGACAGATTAGGGCTCTTTAATGATGACAGATTAGGGCCCTTTAATGATGACAGAATAGGGCCATTTACTGATGACAGATTAGGGCCCTTTAATGATGAGAGTTTAGGGCCCTTTAATGACGACAGATTAGGGCCCTTTAATAATGACAGAGTAAGGCCTATGATGATGAAAGATTAGGGCCCTTTAATGATGACAGATTAGGGCCCTTTAATAATGACTGATTAGGGCCCTTTACTGATGAGAGATTAGGGCCCTTTAATGACAACAGATTAGGGCCCTTTAATGATGACAGATTAGGGCCCTTTAATGATGACAGATTAGGGCCCTTTAATGATGACAGATTAGGGCCCTTTAATGATGACAGATTAGGGCCCTTTAATGACGACAGATTAGGGCCCTTTAATGATGACTTGACATGAAAATCTCTCATATCGATCCTTTAAGGCTTCTTTTCTTCTTCTATCCGTCTGTGAAGCTGTCAGTGGAGGCAGTGGTTCTGGCGTCTTATTTTTGACCCTTCTGTGTTTGGCTGGAGCTGGATGTGGCTCAGACGTAAACAGTGTCAGGGGGCAGCGGCCGCTCTGCAGGACGGTCAACTCTGATTTTATGTTTACCGCCTTATTTCTGAAGTTTGTTTATGAGGCGAGACTCAGACTTTCAAGGTGTTGCAAAACGTCTAGACACAACACAACAGCGATTACCAAACACACACACACACACACAAAGCCGAAATCTTTACTAACCCTAACCCATCCAGATTTATGGACCAATGGCTCTATGTGTTTTGACATTTGAACGGTTTGATTCTCTGATCTGTTGTGAGCAGATCGGCAATGTTGTAAAGTCCTCTGAGATCAATACTGTTGTGATTTAGGGCTGTACAAAAATACATTGAATTGAATGGAGCTGATATTTATATTTGAGGCGTACTATTGTTTGTTGTTGTTATTGTACCGAATTTTTAGTTCTTTACCATATTTTTTTCCCCAAGTCAGATATTTTTTTCGCTGCCATACTAAAAAAAGTTTCACCACTTCTTGAGCAAATTCTCTCACATTTACTGCTGATAAGTTAGAGATTTATACTTGGTTCTGTTCTGTTTAGTGGGAACTGTTTCTCAGATCTGTGTTGATGTTTGGAGAATATACTGAATTGAACTGAATGTGTTTAACCCCGGGGCACACTAAAAACCCCTCACTTCTCCAAACCCATCTCAGTCCGTTCTGGGCCAATCTCCAGTGGGAATGAGGCCAGACCCAGGTTTAATGACCAGTGGTAAAAATGTCAGAGAATGGTGCTTCTGCTGATATCGCTCAAGGACACAAAGGATTAGAGATTCAAATGTTAAAGGTTTACAGGAGGATTTTCTACTTCCAGGTCGATCATGAAGACGATTGGTTCTCCCAACTGTCAATCATTCTGGTGATACGTGCTCGTCCAATAAGAGCAGAGAGTTTTAATCACAAGAAGGACTGGGATGATCCAGGACACTCTAAAATTCTACATGTATGACATTTATCTACATTTGCGGACATTGGTCTCTCCTTATGAACCAAAACCATGTGTTCTTCCGTTTCTGTGTCTAAACTGTTGATTCTCTGAGATGGTACTGTTGTGATTTAGGGCTATACAAGAATAAATTGTATTGTATTGTTCAAAAAGTGGAGAGAGGGCTCCTACTTCTAAGGTTCATACAGATTTGTGAATATTCCGATACAAGGTTCCTCGGTCACTGTAAACAACCACTGAAATAGTTTTGGGTTTTTTCAGTGGTTCCTCGGTGATGCAGGAGGGGCTAAGGGCAGCGATGATCCGGGACAATTGGGGACATCTATGGACATTCTTTTATTACCCTAAATCACAACAGTCTCAGCGGACTTTACAAAGCTGTCGATTCGCCAGCAGCAGACCAGAGAATCAAACACATTGGTCCATAAGGGGCAGAGAGCAATGTCTGGAAGTGTCGATAAATGGCTGTAATTATGCAGACTGTATGATTCTCTGATCTGCTGTTGCACTGCAAAAGATGACAGAATTAAAGACAAAAAAATGTTCAAATTTGGCTAAATGTATCTAAATATGAGCACATTTTGACTGCCTTAAAACAAGATTTGCCAGTGGAACAAGAAACATTGTCTTGTTTTAAAAAGATACAAGATATTTTTCTCTTGGAATGAGAAAATAAAGCAATAGTTCTTGAATCAAGTCAAAATTGCTTGTCTCATTGGCAAATCGCATTTTAAGACCCCCCCCCCCCCCCCCCCCGAGTATTCACAGATCAGACGGAAATCTCAGGTCTCGCGAGATCAAGCGTGACTTCAGAGTAAACACACATGGCGGACAAAGAGGATGCATTGGCGACAGTTTGTTTTTATCAAAAGAAAAGGCGATGGTCAAAGAAGTGTAGACAACACGAGCATGGACTATACTTGCTACATCGTGATATGGAGGCGTTTCCTCACCGCCTCGTCTTCTGATTGGCTACACGCCGCAGTCATGGCAACGCGCACGTCTGTCCTCGGGGGACACCACACACGAAGAGAAATCGGGCCAAAACAATCCAACATGTTGGATATCCCCGATTTGAGATCGGGAGCAGTCCCGATGTCCTTCCGAGCGACGAGTGCAGTCTTAACACACCACACACGGCAGGATAATCTGTAAGATTTTGTTACGGAAATCGGAGCGTTTCTTAAGATTGTCGTAAGGGGTAAATCGGGTCTAAATCGGCCTAAATATCCTGCCGTGTGAACCAGGCTTTAGTCAAGTTGAAAAAAACTCGATTCTAGCAATTATGATCTCAGACGGAAAAAAACTAAAATGAATTGAATTGAACGACAAAGTGTGATCCAAATGAGAAGCTGAGAAACTGGAGCGAGCAAGGCTCACAGTAGGAACCCACCTTCTACCTTTTACTTTTTCAAACACGAATCCTAATTGTTTTGGAATCTGGAGAAACGAGAGCAGCGGGAGTCCGAGTGGAGACACTGAGAAACGTCTGACCTCAAACCTCTGCATTCCTGGATTAGGAGAGAATACCTAAGCACACAGAGAGACGCCGAGCAGAACAACTCTTTGTTTGTTTGTGGCTTTGTCTTATCTGGCGTCCTCTCTGCTGCTGTCAGACTGTACGACGAACACTGACTGACTAACGCTGCCGACCTGACCTCACATCTGTGCAAGAATCTGAACTGATGTCAGAATGTGCCCAGAGCCTCACGCTGCTCACACGTACAGATGTAAACATACAACTATGTACTTCTTATGATGCTAACGCTAGATGTTATACTAGCTTCTTTATTATGCTAAAGCTAGAGATTTTATACTAGCTTCTTTGTTATGCTAAAGCTAGAGATTTTATACTAGCTTCTTTATTATGCTAAAGCTAGAGATGTTATTCTAGTGTAACATGGGTGAAAAACCCTGTAAGAGTGATACCTCGTTTTACAATACTGATCTTTGCGTTCCCCCCTGCGTGCGCGTCTCGTGACCGGAGCTGGCCAATCAGCCGGTTATATTTTCCCTAACCAGGAAGTACTGGTTGTGTGAGAGGAGCCGTGTATTGGGTTGCTGCAGGTACGGTTTCTGCCTATTTACTTCACCATAACATCCAAGGCTTATTATATGTATTGCTGCAGGAGCTACCATCGCCCTAGCGCACTTGATAGAGCGTTTGATCGCTCAGAATCGGGAGAATCGGTAAGCGCTCTCATGAGCTCTCATTCATTCAGCGTCTAGCTTAGCATTAGCTAGACGCTATGTTTTTAATGGGTTCGGTTAAGCATTGCTGTTTATGCCAACTTTCTTTGTGTTTTGTATTTAATGATCCAAACTAATTGACAATGATTATTGTTGAATCATGACTTTTTACATGTATCTACATGCACTTTATGGCGTTTTATTTACCTGCATATGAAATATGCAGCACTATGCACTTTCACTTAAATGATTATGTACAAATAGTTAGGCATTTTTCATTGTGTTTTTTGTAGAATAGTTATTGTGATATAGTAGCATCCTATTGCACTTTTAATTATGAAGCGATGTGCATCCTATTGAATATGTATTGACTTTGTGTACACATGGATTAATGGCAAATTACTGATTTATATTTTCTAAAGTGTATGAATGTAATTTTGAAGTATTTAGTATTATGGTTAGCATTTACTAAATGGAGATAATGAATGGTCCTGTTCTGTTATACAGGCCAGAACTGGAACTAGTCCTGGACCTGCTTGGAAACCTGAACCCACCTACCTCAATAGGGCTGGTAGGAGCTGGTAGGAGGCTCTTGCAGCCAACCATACAATCTCTCGCACCTTGCACTTTATCCACGACCCCAACTACTGCCTCCTTTTCACTCCTCACCTAATTCACGGGTCGTGTGGATTTCGCTCTTTTGAGCGCGTGCAGTTTCAATTGCGTTGTGCAAGTGGCCCACGGGTCACGTGTAAATATTGAACTCTAAACCTATGACCTATGACCTATATATATAATATATATATATATATATATTGCCTTCTGTGTATTGAGTGTATTTGGGATTTGAGTATGTGTGAATGGCCATTCTAATTCTATTGTCAATATTGTCTAATTGTGTACAATACATGGTTCCTTTTTAATATGCAACTACAAACCCAGTCTTTGCCTCTTCTCTCCCTGAGTCTTATCTAATCTTTCTGAGTTGAACTAGCCTAACTACTGAACTTGTTGAATTACTATCGTTAGTATTTATTGCTATTAGCTATTGCATTAGCAACATGAGTGCTACACTAGCTTCTTTATTATGCTAAAGCTAGAGATTTTATACTAGCTTCTTTATCATGCTAAAGCTAGAGATTGTATTGTATTTTATTTTAGTTGCAACACTGAAACTTCCCCACTGTGGGACCAATACAGAATCTCTTCATCTTTATTATAAGATCACAGCGCTTTGGCTTCAATCAGAGAAAGAAACTGAATCTCAGAACCAAAGACTTTGAAGTTACGGTAGTTGTTACGTGTGTGTTATTAAGTTTGTACCTTTCGTTGGTACTAATGGGGATGCAGAATATTTTCTTCCTGAAAATGTGAGACAGGCTTCTTCTTTGTTTACTGTACTGTGTTTATTATTCCATTGTGTTTTGTCAACCTTAAGAATAGCCTCCTACAAAAATAAATATATATCCAAATAAAAGTGAGGGTTAAACGTGTTAAAAAGACCCCAAACTTTTATTATACATATTTCACTTTTGGCCCAATCCAAACTCTCCTCGTTCGAAAAGCTTCAAACCCAAACATTATGGGCTCTATGCACCACTTCCACGTTTTAGCTACAACCCCACTTCACTTCCTGTTCGCGGGAAACGGCGGGAGTCTCACTGGAGTTCAGTGGTTTACACGAGTTTCCCAAATAATGCTCAAACGGGAATTAATCTGTGGATACTGTGCATTAGGACACAGCAGTGCTCTTTGATTGTGCTGTCATTGTTTTTATAAATCTCTCTGAGTGGCCACAGTCAAAGCTCTACCTCAGAGAGAAAGCACAGAGACACTTTTGGGTCAGTCTGAGCTGAATGTATCGATCTAATTACTAAAAAACATCATAGCAAAGGCAGGAAGTGGACGGGCTGTGCGTCGTTAACAGGAAATGACGTCACGCCTCCCCGTGCATGCAGCCCATTGTTGAAGTAAAGTAAATTAAGTGAAAGTTAATTTGGCCTAAAACGTTTTTTTTTTTTTTTAGAGTTTTTTCCAAGTCAGATCTATGTCGCTGCCATAAAAGTTTCACCCATTCTTGAGCAAATTCAAATTCACTGCTGATAAGATGGAGTTTATTATGTTTAAGATAGAGATTTATCATCTTCAGTCCCTCATTCAGCCAAAAAGCTCTCAGTGAATAAAATATCACACATTATTATAAAGATAGAGTTAGTTAATATTCCATGTTTATGTCCCAGACCTCTCTCTGGTATAATGCCTCACACACATCGCAATAACACTCTAATCTAGTGGTAACCAAGCAAAAACATTGCATCATCACATTTCTCAGACGTTTTGGCGCCAAAGTAGCAGGATTACAACATGAACTGAATCCAGGACACTTTCTATACAGGGACCTGGCTTCCCAAAAACATCTGCCAAGTTCTTTCTCTAGTGCAGTAAATATAAAAAACAACTCTTCTCTTTTTAATGCACTGTGAATATTTAGGAGTTTAGTGTCTCAGTGTACATTCTTGTCTTGTTAAAGGTATATAGGATTTTCTACGTCCGGGTGGATCATCAAGACTGTTGGTCCTCCCAGTTGTCAATCATTCTGGTGCTCGTCCAATAAGAACAGAGAGTTTTGTTCAAAAAGTGGAGAGGGCGGTTTTTTCCTAAAATGTGGTGCTTTGAGTTGCCACAATGTTGTTCTTTCATGTTTCTGGCATTGATGAAAATAGTTACAGGCCTTTTGTCTATATTTCACTACATTAAAAAACAAATCTCAAGTCTGCACTGCAAAAAGTGATACAAAGTGTTTTAATCCTAATCTGACACATTCTGACTGTGTTAGAACCAGATTCTCCAAAGGAACAAATACATTTAGCTTTATTTCAAGAACTGTTGCTGTATTTTCTCATTCCAACAGAGATATTGTATATTTTTGCTTTTGTCCCATTGGTAAATCTTGTTTTAAGACTCAAAATTTAATTAAGACACATTTTGCCAGATTTGAGTCATTTCTAACTTATTTTCCAACACTTTTTGCAGTGTGACGTCTAAAGAGTTAAACATATAAATAAAAGACCGACCTGAACAATGTCCAGGACCATCCCGGCGGCCACTGTCCCGAAGCCGGCCAGCAGGAAGGGGAAGACCACCTGCAGTCCGATGGAGAAGGAGGTCTCCTTGAGCGGTGCCGAGGGCTCGGGGCTCTGGTCCAGGCTGGTGTCGTCGCTCTCGTTGCTCTGGCTGGCGTTCTCTAACAGAGCGTCCTCCTCGCGCTGCCCTTTGGCGTTGGCCAGACACTCCATCGCCGCCACCATGTCTGACCTCTCTGCGTCCTCTTCGTTCTCATTGGCTAGCTCGGATGTGACTTCCTTGAGTTCGAACTCGTCGCCGGGCTCCGGAGCCAGCTCGTCGCGGTCCTTGGTGAGGATGACCGGGTGGATGGTGCAGTTGGAGTTGAGGTAAACGGCTGGAGTCAAAGCACCCGCCTCCTTCTTCACGTCATTAGCCCCAGAAGACATGTCCATGCCAGGGAGTTTATCCTGATCCTTCGACCAAAGTACCATACGGACGCCTTTGCAGAAACTATAGGCTGAAGGAAAATGGTACGTGAGAGACTGGGTTTGTTTGAATCGGTGTTGAACCTGGCGACTCAAAAACTGATTTATCCCATTAAAAGGTCTAACGGCAGAGACGGACGCTCACGGAGAATACACCCTGGGATGAAACACACGCAGTGGAGCATCTGCCGTGTTCCTGGCGGTGCTTCGGGAGTAGAACCAGTAAGTTCTCCATTCACTGCAGGATCCACTCAAGCCAGAGACAATCACAAAAAGGCATGAAGGTGGAAGTTTCCGAGCAGAGAGTCCCTGGAGGCACAGCTGAGTCAGGTGTGAGCGGGTCAGACAGCAGCACAGACTGGTCCTCAGCCCTGGCAACACAGGGACTGGGAGTGTCTCACCTTACAACACGTGTCTGCGGGGAGGTCCTCACTGCAGATATTTAAAGCTCTGCAGGACCAGGGTTGAATTACCAAGTTGCGGAAAAGTACGTGCTGACCACATGAAGCTGTCACCTGGAAAAGAGATTTGGGTTTAGTTTGGTTTTAAGGCACAGGTGTAGGTTAAAGGGCAGTCTCAGACCTTTGTCAATGATTAAACATAAAGGTTTTATTCAGATATGTGCTGTTATAATTGTTTGTCTGACCTTAAAGGGAAAGATCAGATCAATGTAAAGTCCGACCAGCTCTGCATCTGTCCTGGCTCCTAACTATAGCACTGTTTCTCTGTTAAGTCACATCCACAGAATCACAAAAGCACAACGTCATTTCAAAATAAAGTGCGTGTGTGCGGCTCATGAGTCATAGATGTGTATCATGTGGATCAGGTTCGTACAGGACCAGCCACATGTCTGTGATTCTGTGACTGTGACGTGAGCCGCGGGACGCACAGACTTTCCTCAACTCCAAACGTGTTTTGGACTTAACTCTTTGGAGAAACACAGCCACCAAACCCTGAGCCTACATTCCAAACCTCCGCGATCTGACACAGCTCAAAGAGACACAGATAAAGTTGATGGAGGAAAGTGTGAAAGTGTGCGTTTCCGCCTGAAGCTGCCGCATGTTGCGACATCCGCAGCCGCGTTGCCGCTGAAACAATCCGCTGCTTAGTAGTCAGGACCCACAGCGGCGGACCCAACATAGCACAGGCGTAAATTAGTGCTCCCCTGGTCAGCGCTGAAAGGAAAGCTCTCCTTTCTATTCTACTGCTCATTTAAACGAGGCCAGAGGCTCCGTGTCCCAGAGCAGCCCTCACTGCCTCAGGCCCATGTGGAGCACATGAGAACCTGATGGAGGACAGGCACTACTGCGCACCAGGCTCTGATGCACAGCACTGAAGTCAGGAGCCAGAGTCTCAGAGTCAGAGTAAAGAAGGTGTAGTCACCTGCAGCCGCGGAGCGGGATGAGGAGACGCGGCTCAGCGCTGACTCCGCTGCGGTTTATACTTCTGCGCTGTTAATGTTTAACCTCCGCACGGCCCGGGTCCCAGCGTTACCTCGTCCCGTGCAGTGGCCCCCTCCGCCAGGCGTCTTTATGCGCATCTACAGGACCAGAGACCAGTGCAGGGGGCCGCGACTCCACAAGGCGAACTCTCCCTCCCCTCTCACCCTCCTCTCTCCCTCCCCTCTCCCTCCCTCCTCCTCTGCCTCCCCTCTCACCCTCCCCTCTCCCTCCCCTCTCTCCCTCCCCTCTCTCCCTCCCCTCTCCCCCTCCTCTCCCTCCCCTCTCACCCTCCTCCTCCCCTCCCTCCCTCCTCTCCCTCCTCTCTCTCTCCCTCCTCTCTCTCTCCCTCCCTCCCCTCTCACCCTCCTCTCCCTCCCCTCTCACCCTCCTCTCTCCCTCCCCTCTCCCTCCCTCCTCTGCCTCCCCTCTCTCCCTCCCCTCTCCCTCCCCTCTCTCCCTCCCCTCTCACCCTCCTCTCCCTCCCCTCTCACACTCCTCTCCCTCCCTCCCTCCCTCCTCTCTGACACTCAGCCCTCCCCTCTGCTCTCGACCCTTCTGCTCCATGTGTTGAGTCAGTAAAGCTGCTAACTTACTATCATGACCTCAGATCAGAGTTTTCTTCCACATTAGCCCCTGATTTCCTCAATAGGTGAACGCACACGCAGACTGAGTAACGCAGACTGAGTAACGCAGAAACAGGTCACACATTCACCAGAGCCGCTCTCAGGCCAAGTTTTATGTCTGTTCTTTACTGCTGCATGATTATCCTTCTTGTCTGACAGTGTGTTTTGTGGCTTTCTCTGATTCCATTGATTCTAAATGAAGCCCATGCTGTAGTCTGTGTTCTCCTTAGTCTTAATCTGAAGCTCTTACATTTGTTATGACTCTAAACATTAGTCTCAGATCTATTTCCACACAGATACATTTACTCTAATGTCATACTTCAGATTGTTTTATAAAGTTAAAGAAGCTAGTACTGCTTAATTACACGACATTAAACCACCTCCTGCACTGTTACACATTTCTGTAAAATTACAATGAAATTTCAACATTAAACACATTTTATTTTGAAAAACAATTCAAACATTAGCCACGGTGATAACATGGGAGGAAACGCTAAATCCCTGGAACCATATTTGTCAGATTTTTACCGTTTTTCGACATTCTTTACAGTGCGCTTCCAAAATGAACTCTTTACTTTTCAGTTTAATTTGGATTTGTTCTGAAACAGTGTTTGTTAAAAGGTTCTGACGGATAAATATACAGTAAATATAAATATAGTCACGTTTATAAGTCTGTTTGTGTAGTTTCTGTAGTCACTGCTGCTGATGAAGACTCCTGCTGCTGATGAAGACTCCTGCTGCTGATGAAGACTCCTGCTGCTGATGAAGAGTCCTGCTGCTGATGAAGACTCCTACTGTTGCTGAAGACTCCTGCTGCTGATGAAGACTCCTGCTGCTGATGAAGACTCCTGCTGCTGATGAAGACTCCTGCTGCTGATGAAGACTCCTGCTGCTGATGAAGAGTCCTGCTGCTGGTGAAGACTCCTGCTGCTGATGAAGACTCCTGCTGCTGAGGAAGACTCCTGCTGCTGATGAAGACTCCTGCTGCTGATGAAGAGTCCTGCTGCTGATGAAGAGTCCTGCTGCTGATGAAGAGTCCTGCTGCTGATGAAGACTCCTGCTGCTGATGAAGAGTTTTATTTTTATTTTATTATTCTTCTTTATTCTTTTACATGTGTTTAACGATATACCAAACAATACATCAAATGATCAAAATGTACAGTTCACATGTCAGAATAGGAGCATGTTGAAGACCGAGTCCTGCTGCTGATGAAGACTCCTGCTGCTGATGATGAAGACTCCTGCTGCTGATGAAGACTCCTGCTGCTGATGATGAAGACTCCTGCTGCTGATGAAGAGTCCTGCTGCTGATGAAGACTCCTGCTGCTGATGAAGACTCCTGCTGCTGATGAAGAGTCCTGCTGCTGATGAAGAGTCCTGCAGCTGATGAAGAGTCCTGCTGCTGATGAAGAGTCCTGCTGCTGATGAAGACTCCTGCTGCTGATGAAGAGTTTTATTTTTATTTTATTATTCTTCTTTATTCTTTTACATGTGTTTAACGATATACCAAACAATACATCAAATGATCAAAATGTACAGTTCACATGTCAGAATAGGAGCATGTTGAAGACCGAGTCCTGCTGCTGATGAAGACTCCTGCTGCTGATGATGAAGACTCCTGCTGCTGATGAAGACTCCTGCTGCTGATGATGAAGACTCCTGCTGCTGATGAAGACTCCTGCTGCTGATGATGAAGACTCCTGCTGCTGATGAAGACTCCTGCTGCTGATGAAGAGTCCTGCTGCTGATGAAGACTCCTGCTGCTGATGAAGAGTCCTGCTGCTGGTGAAGACTCCTTCTGCTGATGAAGAGTCCTGCTGCTGATGAAGACTCCTGTTGCTGATGAAGACTCCTGCTGCTGATGAAGAGTCCTGCTGCTGATGAAGACTCCTGCTGCTGATGAAGAGTCCTGCTGCTGATGAAGAGTCCTGCTGCTGATGCAGACTCCTGCTGCTGATGAAGAGTCCTGCTGCTGATGAAGAGTCCTGCTGCTGATGAAGACTCCTGCTGCTGATGAAGAGTCCTGCTGCTGATGAAGACTCCTGCTGCTGCTGAAGACTCCTGCTGCTGATGAAGACTCCTGATGCTGCTGATGAAGACTCCTGCTGCTGATGAAGACTCCTGCTGCTGATGAAGACTCCTGCTGCTGCTGAAGACTCCACTGCTGCTGATGAAGATCAGTCATGCACCTGCTGTAGTCACTGCTGCTGATGAAGAGTCCTGCTGCTGATGAAGAGTCCTGCTGCTGCTGAGATCCACACAGTCCCAGCAGAGAGACTGTTGCTACAGCGTCAGCAGAGTGTGACACAGGGAGAGTCCACAGAGACGAAGAGGCAGGAGTCTTCATCAGCAGCAGAGAGACTGTTGCTACAGCGTCAGCAGAGTGTGACACATGGGAGAGTCCACAGAGACGAAGAGGCAGGAGTCTTCATCAGCAGCAGAGAGACTGTTGCTACAGCGTCAGCAGAGTGTGACACAGGGAGAGTCCACAGAGACGAAGAGGCAGGAGTCTTCATCAGCAGCAGAGAGACTGTTGCTACAGCGTCAGCAGAGTGTGACACAGGGAGAGTCCACAGAGACGAAGAGGCAGGAGTCTTCATCAGCAGCAGAGAGACTGTTGCTACAGCGTCAGCAGAGTGTGACGAAGAGGCAGTACTCTTCATCAGCAGCAGTAGTCTTCATCAGCAGCAGGAGTCTTCATCAGCAGCAGGAGTCTTCATCAGCAGCAGGACTCTTCATCAACAGCAGGAGTCTTCATCAGCAGCAGGAGTCTTCATCAGCAGCAGGAGTCTTCATCAGCAGCAGGACTCTTCATCAACAGCAGGAGTCTTCATCAGCAGCAGTAGTCTTCATCAGCAGCAGGAGTCTTCATCAGCAGCAGGAGTCTTCATCAGCAGCAGGACTCTTCATCAGCAGCAGGAGTCTTCATCAGCAGCAGGAGTCTTCATCAGCAGCAGGAGTCTTCATCAGCAGCAGGAGTCTTCATCAGCAGCAGGACTCTTCATCAGCAGCAGGAGTCCTCATCAGCAGCAGGAGTCTTCATCAGCAGCAGGACTCTTCATCAGCAGCAGGACTCTTCATCAGCAGCAGAGAGACTGTTGCTACAGCGTCAGCAGAGTTAGTTAGTTTTATTTCAGTCTCTTCATTTCAGACTACAACAGTCAACAAAACATTAAAAGAAAAACATAAATAAATGACTGTTTACGTTACTTCCTTGGTTTGTGACGGTGTCACTATTTCTTGTGCAAGAGCCCGACATTGACAAAAAAATTATTAAATGCATTTACAATATCTATGCTATTATTCATTATGATTTAATCTTTGACTAAATGGTTGTCTTTTTTTAATTCTGTTTTTGAGTATTCCATTTAGAACTTTCCATGTGCCTTGGATGTTATTTTTCTGCTCCTCCAGTAATTTATTATTATATATCTTTTCGCTTGATCTAATTATGTTGGTCAATTTGTTTTTATACTTTTTATATCATGTTTCTGCTTCATTAGAGCGTTGCTGTAGAAATAATTTATAGAGGTGGTTTTTCTTTTTACATGCATTAGCTATACCTTTTGTAATCCATGGTTTGTTTGATTGTTTTATTGTTTGATTATATGTTTCTTAGGAGGACAATATTTATCATAAAGACCTGTCACTTGGGTCAAAAAGATGTCATAGACCTGGTCAGGGTTCACAGTGGCATAGACCTGGTCAGGGTTCACAGTGGCATAGACCTGGTCAGGGTTCACAGTGGCATAGACCTGGTCAGGGTTCACAGTGGCATAGACCTGGTCAGGGTTCACAGTGGCATAGACCTGGTCAGGGTTCACAGTGGCATAGGCCTGGTCAGGGTTCACAGTGGCATAGACCTGGTCAGGGTTCACAGTGGCATAGGCCTGGTCAGGGTTCACAGTGGCATAGACCTGGTCAGGGTTCACAGTGGCATAGGCCTGGTCAGGGTTCACAGTGGCATAGGCCTGGTCAGGGTTCACAGTGGCATAGACCTGGTCAGGGTTCACAGTGGCATAGACCTGGTCAGGGTTCACAGTGGCATAGACCTGGTCAGGGTTCACAGTGGCATAGACCTGGTCAGGGTTCACAGTGGCATAGACCTGGTCAGGGTTCACAGTGGCATAGACCTGGTCAGGGTTCACAGTGGCATAGACCTGGTCAGGGTTCACAGTGGCATAGGCCTGGTCAGGGTTCACAGTGGCATAGACCTGGTCAGGGTTCACAGTGGCATAGGCCTGGTCAGGGTTCACAGTGGCATAGACCTGGTCAGGGTTCACAGTGGCATAGACCTGGTCAGGGTTCACAGTGGCATAGACCTGGTCAGGGTTCACAGTGGCATAGGCCTGGTCAGGGTTCACAGTGGCATAGACCTGGTCAGGGTTCACAGTGGCATAGACCTGGTCAGGGACAGTGGCATAGACCTGGTCAGGGTTCACAGTGGCATAGACCTGGTCAGGGTTCACAGTGGCATAGACCTGGTCAGGGTTCACAGTGGCATAGACCTGGTCAGGGTTCACAGTGGCATAGACCTGGTCAGGGTTCACAGTGGCATAGACCTGGTCAGGGTTCACAGTGGCATAGACCTGGTCAGGGTTCACAGTGGCATAGACCTGGTCAGGGTTCACAGTGGCATAGACCTGGTCAGGGTTCACAGTGGCATAGACCTGGTCAGGGTTCACAGTGGCATAGACCTGGTCAGGGTTCACAGTGGCATAGACCTGGTCAGGGTTCACAGTGGCATAGACCTGGTCAGGGTTCACAGTGGCATAGACCTGGTCAGGGTTCACAGTGGCATAGGCCTGGTCAGGGTTCACAGTGGCATAGACCTGGTCAGGGTTCACAGTGGCATAGACCTGGTCAGGGTTCACAGTGGCATAGACCTGGTCAGGGTTCACAGTGGCATAGGCCTGGTCAGGGTTCACAGTGGCATAGGCCTGGTCAGGGTTCACAGTGGCATAGACCTGGTCAGGGTTCACAGTGGCATAGACCTGGTCAGGGTTCACAGTGGCATAGGCCTGGTCAGGGTTCACAGTGGCATAGGCCTGGTCAGGGTTCACAGTGGCATAGGCCTGGTCAGGGTTCACAGTGGCAT
This sequence comes from Knipowitschia caucasica, assembly GCA_964034765.1. NCBI lineage: Eukaryota > Metazoa > Chordata > Actinopteri > Gobiiformes > Gobiidae > Knipowitschia > Knipowitschia caucasica. The sequence goes on from OZ035828.1 coordinate 67,720, forward strand.
AGACCTGGTCAGGGTTCACAGTGGCATAGGCCTGGTCAGGGTTCACAGTGGCATAGGCCTGGTCAGGGTTCACAGTGGCATAGACCTGGTCAGGGTTCACAGTGGCATAGACCTGGTCAGGGTTCACAGTGGCATAGACCTGGTCAGGGTTCACAGTGGCATAGACCTGGTCAGGGTTCACAGTGGCATAGACCTGGTCAGGGTTCACAGTGGCATAGACCTGGTCAGGGTTCACAGTGGCATAGGCCTGGTCAGGGTTCACAGTGGCATAGACCTGGTCAGGGTTCACAGTGGCATAGGCCTGGTCAGGGTTCACAGTGGCATAGACCTGGTCAGGGTTCACAGTGGCATAGACCTGGTCAGGGTTCACAGTGGCATAGACCTGGTCAGGGTTCACAGTGGCATAGGCCTGGTCAGGGTTCACAGTGGCATAGACCTGGTCAGGGTTCACAGTGGCATAGACCTGGTCAGGGTTCACAGTGGCATAGACCTGGTCAGGGTTCACAGTGGCATAGACCTGGTCAGGGTTCACAGTGGCATAGACCTGGTCAGGGTTCACAGTGGCATAGACCTGGTCAGGGTTCACAGTGGCATAGACCTGGTCAGGGTTCACAGTGGCATAGACCTGGTCAGGGTTCACAGTGGCATAGACCTGGTCAGGGTTCACAGTGGCATAGACCTGGTCAGGGTTCACAGTGGCATAGACCTGGTCAGGGTTCACAGTGGCATAGACCTGGTCAGGGTTCACAGTGGCATAGACCTGGTCAGGGTTCACAGTGGCATAGACCTGGTCAGGGTTCACAGTGGCATAGACCTGGTCAGGGTTCACAGTGGCATAGACCTGGTCAGGGTTCACAGTGGCATAGACCTGGTCAGGGTTCACAGTGGCATAGGCCTGGTCAGGGTTCACAGTGGCATAGACCTGGTCAGGGTTCACAGTGGCATAGACCTGGTCAGGGTTCACAGTGGCATAGACCTGGTCAGGGTTCACAGTGGCATAGGCCTGGTCAGGGTTCACAGTGGCATCAGTGGGCCTGGTCAGGGTTCACAGTGGCATAGACCTGGTCAGGGTTCACAGTGGCATAGACCTGGTCAGGGTTCACAGTGGCATAGACCTGGTCAGGGTTCACAGTGGCATAGACCTGGTCAGGGTTCACAGTGGCATAGACCTGGTCAGGGTTCACAGTGGCATAGACCTGGTCAGGGTTCACAGTGGCATAGACCTGGTCAGGGTTCACAGTGGCATAGACCTGGTCAGGGTTCACAGTGGCATAGACCTGGTCAGGGTTCACAGTGGCATAGGCCTGGTCAGGGTTCACAGTGGCATAGACCTGGTCAGGGTTCACAGTGGCATAGACCTGGTCAGGGTTCACAGTGGCATAGGCCTGGTCAGGGTTCACAGTGGCATAGGCCTGGTCAGGGTTCACAGTGGCATAGACCTGGTCAGGGTTCACAGTGGCATAGACCTGGTCAGGGTTCACAGTGGCATAGGCCTGGTCAGGGTTCACAGTGGCATAGGCCTGGTCAGGGTTCACAGTGGCATAGACCTGGTCAGGGTTCACAGTGGCATAGGCCTGGTCAGGGTTCACAGTGGCATAGACCTGGTCAGGGTTCACAGTGGCATAGACCTGGTCAGGGTTCACAGTGGCATAGACCTGGTCAGGGTTCACAGTGGCATAGACCTGGTCAGGGTTCACAGTGGCATAGACCTGGTCAGGGTTCACAGTGGCATAGGCCTGATCTGCCCTTAGGGCAGCCGTGGCTGATGCAGTTCTGTGTCTCACAGTTTTGTATTTTGTTTGAGATGTGAAAACCTTGCCTTTCAAGTAGTTGGTGGAAAATGCTGAAAACCGGAAAGTGATCGCTGATGTCATTTATGAGTAACCCAGCTGTGGTTGGTGTCTGAAGGCTATTGGTAAATAAGTTTTCCATTAAAGTGATTGTCTGGAGTTTGTCAGAAAAAGAGAGAGAGAGGTACTTGATTTGAAAAAAACGACGCAAGCTCCTCCCCCTTCCTTTTTGATTGGTCTACACCTACGTTTCCGTAACACTTTGAAAAGTTAATCAGAGAACATATTATACATATACATTATTAATACACATGCATGGAGGTTTTCAGAATTATTTGTGAACGTTTTAATGAAAAAAATAATGTTTTTATGCACAAAAAAAGCGATCGCGGCCAACCATGAAGTGCTATTATCATGAATTGCACATTATAGGACTCATCTGCAGAGGATCTGATTATGGATATAGGTTCAGTATATAAATGATTATGGATATAGGTTCATATATAAATGATTATGGATATAGGTTCAGTATATAAATGATTATGGATATAGGTTCATATATAAATGATTATGGATATAGTTTCATATATAAATGATTATGGATATAGGTTCATATATAAATGATTATGGATATAGGTTCAGTATATAAATGATTATGGATATAGGTTCATATATAAATGATTATGGATATAGTTTCATATATAAATGATTATGGATATAGGTTCATATATAAATGATTATGGATATAGGTTTAGTATATAAATGATTATGGATATAGGTTCAGAATATAAATGATTATGGATATAGGGTCAGTATATAAATGATTATGGATATAGGTTCATATATAAATGATTATGGATATAGGGTCAGTATATAAATGATTATGGATATAGGTTCATATATAAATGATTATGGATATAGGGTCAGTATATAAATGATTATGGATATAGGTTCAGTATATAAATGATTATGGATATAGGTTCAGTATATAAATGATTATGGATATAGGTTCATATATAAATGATTATGGATATAGGTTCAGTATATAAATGATTATGGATATAGGTTCAGTATATACATAAGTACCTCAGAGTGGATGTTCAGAATTCTTTGTTCAGTTTTCATGTAGTTCCAGAGCCTAATAGAGGCTCCGCAAAAACAAACAACTGAGCATGAGCAGCTGCGAGCATCAGCACCGATGATTGACAGCCCTTGGCATGACTCGATTGGTTAACGAGGACGGCATCGTGGATTCTGAGCTATAGCTAAGAGCAGGGAAGGCGGGACTTACCCGTAATATTAGAATTAATCAAATGACTTATTTTATATCAACATTTAAGGCCAGGAGGTCAATTTAACACATTTCCTAAAATTTGTAATTAATTTAGAGTTACAGACTATCACTTTAAAGTTGCTGTTTGAGCTGTCAGTCTTAGGTTTGGTGATCAGTGGGATTCAACTGTTGCTATGCATAGTTGTGATGAACTTATTTGTTTGCATATTGTTGTGACAAAGAGGCAGGAGTCTTCATCAGCAGCAGGAGTCTTCATCAGCAGCAGGACTCTTCATCAGCAGCAGGACTCTTCATCAGCAGCAGGACTCTTCATCAGCAGCAGGAGTCTTCATCAGCAGAGAGAGTCTTCATCAGCAGCAGGAGTCTTCATCAGCAGCAGGACTCTTCATCAGCAGCAGGAGTCTTCATCAGCAGCAGGACTCTTCATCAGCAGCAGGACTCTTCATCAGCAGCAGGAGTCTTCATCAGCAGCAGGAGTCTTCATCAGCAGCAGGACTCTTCATCAGCAGCAGGAGTCTTCATCAGCAGCAGGACTCTTCATCAGCAGCAGGACTCTTCATCAGCAGCAGGAGTCTTCATCAGCAGCAGGAGTCTTCATCATCAGCAGCAGGAGTCTTCATCAGCAGCAGGACTCTTCATCAGCAGCAGGACTCTTCATCAGCAGCAGGAGTCTTCATCAGCAGCAGGAGTCTTCATCAGCAGCAGGACTCTTCCTCAGCAGAGAGAGTCTTCATCAGCAGCAGGACTCTTCATCAGCAGCAGGAGTCTTCATCAGCAGCAGGAGTCTTCATCAGCAGCAGGACTCTTCATCAGCAGCAGGACTCTTCATCAGCAGCAGGAGTCTTCATCAGCAGCAGGACTCTTCATCAGCAGCAGGACTCTTCATCAGCAGCAGGAGTCTTCATCAGCAGCAGGACTCTTCCTCAGCAGAGAGAGTCTTCATCAGCAGCAGGAGTCTTCATCAGCAGCAGGAGTCTTCATCAGCAGCAGGACTCTTCATCAGCAGCAGGAGTCTTCATCAGCAGCAGGACTCTTCATCAGCAGCAGGAGTCTTCATCAGCAGCAGGACTCTTCATCAGCAGCAGGAGTCTTCATCAGCAGCAGGACTCTTCATCAGCAGCAGGAGTCTTCATCAGCAGCAGGAGTCTTCATCAGCAGCAGGAGTCTTCCTCAGCAGCAGGAGTCTTCATCAGCAGCAGGACTCTTCATCAGCAGCAGGACTCTTCATCAGCAGCAGGACTCTTCCTCAGCAGCAGGACTCTTCATCAGCAGCAGGACTCTTCATCAGCAGCAGGACTCTTCCTCAGCAGCAGGAGTCTTCATCAGCAGCAGGACTCTTCATCAGCAGCAGGACTCTTCCTCAGCAGCAGGAGTCTTCCTCACACTGGGACTCGAGCCCTCTCCATCTCTCCGTCCTCTCAGAGCGTAAACAAACCAGAGTCACTGCAGAGAACAATCAGAACATTTCACTTAAATTCTTTTTGGTTTTGGGCTGAACATGAAGACAAGGAGCTGGTCTGGGATTGTTTTTTACATTATGAAGGAATTTTGACTTTTTTCTCATGTTTAGATTTAACCAAAAAGCCTTTATCCCAACTTGGTTCAGGATCATTTGAAACAAGGCCTTTCCCAGAATGCATCACTCATGTTTATGATGATGGTGTTTTCTCTCTTTCACAGTGACATAAACTCAGCACAGCATTATGAAATATTTTAACATTGTGTTTCCAGTTTTTACATTAAGAATATTTTAATGGGTTTTATGGATAATACTACCATAGATTATAATTGTATCTGCCTCCAACATCAAACGGGTGTCATGGTAACGTGTGGGCTGAGTTCAGGAGCGCTGTTGTGGAGAACGTCTTTAAGCAGATTGGAGCTAAGAGAATTGGAGCATTAGCACTTATGTAATTGAGAAGGAACATGGCTGAGCAAGGTTGATATTTAGACTTCTTTTGCAGCAATACAGACCATTTAGCTAGTGTTAGCCACATGCTAACATGTACAGATGTATACTGTACATACAACTAATGTTTCTTGCACTACAATATGCAGCATTTTAGACTAGCTTCTTTATTATGCTAAAGCTAGAGATTTTATACTAGCTTCTTTATTATGCTAAAGCTAGAGATTTTATACTAGCTTCTTTATTATGCTAAAGCTAGAGATTTTATACTAGCTTCTTTATTATGCTAAGGCTAGAGTTTTATACTAGCTTCTTTATTATGCTAAAGCTAGAGATTTTATACTAGCTTCTTTATTATGCTAAAGCTACAGATTGTATACTTACTTCAATATTATGCTATAGTTAGAGATTATACACATGAATACTTTATCTTGTCCTATCCTCATCCCTACTGTTCTGTACTGTGTTGCAACACTGACATTTCCTCACCGTGGGACCAATAAAGCATCTCTTCATCTTTAACGCTCTCTCCACACGAGTCTGCCGTACGTGTCCGCTCACGGCAAAACAAGAATATTGGTCCAGGACTGTAATAATCTTGGGCCACTCTCTTGAACCAGGAAGTGAGATGAGAGGGAAAAGCTAAACTATGAGGGCCCCAGCAGCGCCCGGGTAGAGCTGCTGTCCCTGGCAACATCGGCCCCTGTGCCAGGTTTGGGCCACTTGTGTCCCAGGCTTCTTTGAGCCCAGAAGAATGTGGGAGAGTTGGATGTGTTCCCCTAACTCAGGATGAATGGCTGTCCACACTCTCCCCAGCCTCTTAGCTCTCACTCCGGGGCACAGTATGCATCACTGTGTAGTCATGTTTTGTTTGGGTAAGATCGCAATCGCTGATCACCTACAATTTATTGTGTCAAAGAAAGGGCAGGAAAGGGCAGCATTTATTCAAAGTCCAAAGAAAGATTACAGTTGTATTGTTGACACCCTCAGACTCACGGAGGGAATCCTGCTCATGTCCCGACAGAGGGAGGTTGTGGGTGAGAGCGACAGAAAGCATTTGAACCTGGAACGACAAACATGACCCATGAGACGCCATCGAATGATTATATTATTGACTGACTACTCTATGTTGGTACGTGACATTGTGGATGTAGTTCTTGCACTTTGGCCCCAGAATTACAGCATGACATAAGCATGACATAAGGAGGAGACAGAGACAGACACCTGTGGGGTACCGCAGGGGTCAATACTGAGGCCCACATTATTCATAATCTACATACATTAACTAGGAACAATATTCAAATGAATGAGCTTCATACTCAACTTTTGTCCACAGAAACCGTGGAAATGGACAGATTAAAAACATGAAGAATAAATTGTCACATTTTTATTGATTGACACCCCGATAGAAAAAAAAACACTGTGTCATTGTTTGTGGCCCTTTGCTTTGCTAACAAGAAGTAGCCATTAGCACTTTCATAGTGTCATCCAGCCAACCTCAGCCCCACCCATATAATCATGTTGTACCTCGTTGTGTCTTTGTGTCGTCACACATTTGTTTTGATTGTGTCACAAATTGGCACCAGTGAAGCTGTGGCGAGAATCAATGTGGACCAAATTTAAAGCTCAGAACATCTCGAATACAGAAAAAGCAGTTATAGAATTTATGTTATCAGCCCCTGGACCAGTCTGGGGAACTAAAGCCCTCTGACTAAAACGTTTGGACACCCCTCCACAAGAGGAAACAACAATCTGCATGTGCCTAAAATTAGAACCACTTTAACATCAGAGTGAGATCTTTAAATTGAATTATATATCATTTAAATACATGTTTAGACATTTTAAAAACTGAAGAAGTATACAGAGGAGATAGTGGGAGAGGTGTCGGGCTGGAGAGTGTTTGGGCTTGTGTCCTGAGAGACGATAATGTGTTGTGTTTTGAGAAGATGAGATGAAACACAAGCTGCACGAGAAACGGAGAAAGCAAAGGAGCAATTGTAACTCTGCTGCCAGCTCCCCCACACCTGCAGAGACCACATCACCCCCATCCTCAAACCACTCCACTGACCACACTCAACACAAGGTCCTCCTCATCACCAACAAGTGCCCCCAGAACTGGCCCCCAGAACCTGCCCCCTCTGACCTCACCAAACCTCCTCCATCAGTGCTGTCCCTGCTGCAGACTTCAACCTCCTCAATCCCATCAGAACAAGCAGGCAAACCCTGAGGACCGAGGCTGAACCCTGAGGACCGGGCCTGAACCCTGAGGACCGAGTCTGAACCCTGAGGACCGAGCCTGAACCCTGAGGAGCCTTCACTGCAGCTGCTCACACTCAGACTCACTTCAGAACTTCAGATTTCTGCTCCAAACCCACCTGTCTTTGAGTGTCCAAAAAGCGCCATATACAGTACAGACCAAGAGTTTGGACAGAGTTTTGGACACTATGAAAACTGTAGATTGACACTGAAGGCATTAAAACTATGAATTAACTCATGTGGAATTATGTGCATGCTAAAAAAAAAGTATGAAACCCGGTTCTTCAAAGTAGCTCCTTTTGCTCTGATACTGCTTCACTCTTGGCATATTCTCTGGATGAGCTTCAACAGGGCCTGAAATGGTCTCCAACAGTCTGGAAGGAGTTCCCATGATGCTTAGCACTTGTTGGCCCCTTCACTCTGTGCTCCAGCCCCAAAACCATCTGGACTGGGTTCAGGTCCAAAACCATCTGGACTGGGTTCAGGTCCAAAACCATCTGGACTGGGTTCAGGTCCAAAACCATCTGGATTGGGTTCAGGTCCAAAACCATCTGGACTGGGTTCAGGTCCAAAACCATCTGGACTGGGTTCAGGTCCAAAACCATCTGGACTGGGTTCAGGTCCAAAACCATCTGGACTGGGTTCAGGTCCAAAACCATCTGGACTGGGTTCAGGTCCAAAACCATCTGGACTGGGTTCAGGTCCAAAACCATCTGGACTGGGTTCAGGTCCGGTGTCTGTGGAGGTCATGTGGCCCAGCACCATCTCTCTCCTTATTGGTCAAACAGCCCTTACACAGCCTGGTGCAGGTCTACAGCAGTAGTCATGAAAAGAACTCAATAAAATGTATTGTTATCTATGATGTAACCTTTGCTGTAGCTCCATGGCCTTTGTTGGAGGTACTGTTGGATCCAAACGTCACATGACCTCCTCATGAGTGAAGCTGGCAGAGCTTTATCTCCGTGTGTGAGACCAGAGACACTGACACTGGACTGTTGCTAATAATAAACAGACACAAACAACTGACACAAGGCCGTGATACGATGGAGATATCGCCTGAATTAAATGTTTTTGGGAAGAAAAGAAAACATCTGTAAGTTTTATTTTATTTCACTGATTACCTTTGTGTTCTAACGAGATTAAAATATCTATATCAGTAATTGAATGAATCTCTGAGAATGAATCCATTATTTATGACTGTTTTGGTTTATTTTGACGCATTAAGATCGTTGCACTCTCGCTTCTCTGCAAGAAGGTCTTGGGTTCAAATCCTGGTCAGAACAGGGACTTTCTGGGGGGAGTTTGCATGTTCTCCTTGTGGCTGCATAATTTAGTTTTAGTAATAGTCATTTTATTTCAGTCAGTAACTTGTTTAAAAGATAAAACATAGTTCTGACTGAAATGGTTTAGGCCAAAGTGGATTTACTAAACCTTTCAGATCAAGAACAACTGGCGACAGTTCACAAAACGTAAATAAACCAAAACAACCAATAAACCTTCATAATGTTTTAGTTGCACATTACTGTATATCCACTTTTTCTTCATCCATCCATCCATTTTCTTCTGCTTCATCCGTTGCCGGGTCGCGGGGGCAGCAGTCTAAGCAGAGACGCCCAGACTTCCCTATCCACACACACTTCCTCCAGCTCGTCCGGGGGGACCCCAAGGCGTTCCCAGGCCAGCTGAGAGACATACTCCCTCCAGCGTGTCCTGGGTCTTCCGCGGGGCCTCCTCCCGGTGGGACGTGCCCGGAACACCTCCCCAGGGAGGCGTCCAGGAGGCATCCGGAACAGATGCCCGAGCCACCTCAACTGGTTCCTCTCGACGTGGAGGAGCAGTGGCTCTACTCCGAGCTCCTCCCGTGTGACTGAGCTCCTCACCCTATCTCTAAGGGAGCAGCCACTCTGCGGAGGAAGCTCATTTCGACCGCTTGTATCCGCGATCTCGTTCTTTCGGTCATTACCCAAAGCTCATGACCAAAGCTTCGTTAGTACATTTATTTCATTCTATCTTCCCATGTTTACCTTGTTATTTTTCTATTGAAAAGTCTTTTAAATGATTTTAATGTTGTGGCTTCTTCGTGCATCTTCGTACTGTTCCAGACTGTTCCAGACTGTTCCAGACTGTTCCAGACTGTTTCAGACTGTTCCAGACTGTTCCAGACTGTTTCAGACTGTTCCAGACTGTTCCAGACTGTTCCAGACTGTTCCAGACTGTTCCAGACTGTTCCAGACCGTTCCAGACTGTACCAGACTGTTCCAGACCGTTTCAGACCGTTCCAGACCGTTTCAGACCGTTCTAGACCGTTTGAGACTGTTCCAGACTGTTTCAGACTGTTCCAGACTGTTCCAGACTATTCCAGACTGTTCCAGACTGTTCTAGACCGTTCCAGACCGTTTCAGACTGTTTCAGACTTTTCTGTTCCAGACCGTTCCAGACTGTTCCAGACTGTTCCAGACTGTTTCAGACTGTTCTAGACCGTTCCAGACCGTTCCAGACTGTTCCAGACTGTTTCAGACTGTTCCAGACTGTTCTAGACCGTTCCAGACCGTTCCAGACTGTTCCAGACTGTTTCAGACTGTTCCAGACTGTTCTAGACTGTTTCAGACTGTTCCAGACTGTTCCAGACTGTTCCAGACTATTCCAGACTGTTCCAGACTGTTCTAGACCGTTTCAGACTGTTCCAGACTGTTCCAGACTGTTCCAGACCGTTCCAGACTGTACCAGACTGTTCCAGACCGTTTCAGACCGTTCCAGACCGTTTCAGACCGTTCTAGACCGTTTGAGACTGTTCCAGACTGTTTCAGACTGTTCCAGACTGTTCCAGACTATTCCAGACTGTTCCAGACTGTTCTAGACCGTTCCAGACCGTTTCAGACTGTTCCAGACTGTTCTAGACCGTTCCAGACCGTTTCAGACTGTTTCAGACTTTTCTGTTCCAGACTGTTCCAGACTGTTTCAGACTGTTCCAGACTGTTCCAGACTGTTCCAGACCGTTCCAGACTGTACCAGACTGTTCCAGACCGTTTCAGACCGTTCCAGACCGTTTCAGACCGTTCTAGACCGTTTGAGACTGTTTCAGACTGTTCTAGACCGTTCCAGACCGTTCCAGACTGTTCCAGACTGTTTCAGACTGTTCCAGACTGTTCTAGACCGTTCCAGACCGTTCCAGACTGTTCCAGACTGTTCCAGACTGTTTCAGACTGTTCCAGACTGTTCCAGACTGTTCCAGACTGTTAAAGAGATCGACTCCCTTCACTGAAACACACCCGTGTGAAGACATAAAGTGACTTAATAATGTAGTAAAGCAATTCAATGTGAAACCATCGAGTCTGTTCCACATTTTTCACGGTTCGTTTCAATTTGTATTTTTTTTTTTTCAAAAATCTTTCCTTTTGATTTTATCCACACTCTCTCTTTAATATGTCTGTGTTTTGGAGTTTGACAATTTACTGTGTCGATCTGTGTCTATCTGTGTGTATCTGTGGTGTGTGTTGTGTTTTATGTCTGTCTTATGTGTATTTTCAATGTAGCAGTTGTGAGTCCAAGACAAATCTCCTACAGGACACGATAAATGAATCTTGAATCCATCCGTCTGTGTAGATCCATCCATCCGTCTGTGTAGATCCATCCATCCGTCTGTGTAGATCCATCCATCCGTCTGTGTAGATCCATCCATCCGTCTGTGTAGATCCATCCATCCGTCTGTAGATCCATCCATCCGTCTGTAGATCCATCCATCCGTCTGTGTAGATCCATCCATCCGTCTGTGTAGATCCATCCATCCGTCTGTGTAGATCCATCCATCCGTCTGTAGATCCATCCATCCGTCTGTGTACATCCATCCATCCGTCTGTAGATCCATCCATCCGTCTGTGTAGATCCATCCATCCGTCTGTAGATCCATCCATCCGTCTGTAGATCCATCCATCCGTCTGTAGATCCATCCATCCGTCTGTGTAGATCCATCCATCCGTCTGTGTACATCCATCCATCCGTCTGTGTAGATCCATCCATTCGTCTGTAGATCCATCCATCCGTCTGTGTAGATCCATCCATCCGTCTGTGTAGATCCATCCATCCGTCTGTGTAGATCCATCCATCCGTCTGTAGATCCATCCATCCGTCTGTGTAGATCCATCCATCCGTCTGTAGATCCATCCATCCGTCTGTGTAGATCCATCCATCCGTCTGTGTAGATCCATCCATCCGTCTGTGTAGATCCATCCATCCGTCTGTGTAGATCCATCCATTCGTCTGTAGATCCATCCATCCGTCTGTGTAGATCCATCCATCCGTCTGTGTAGATCCATCCATCCGTCTGTAGATCCATCCATCCGTCTGTGTAGATCCATCCATCCGTCTGTGTAGATCCATCCATCCGTCTGTGTAGATCCATCCATCCGTCTGTAGATCCATCCATCCGTCTGTGTAGATCCATCCATCCGTCTGTGTAGATCCATCCATCCGTCTGTGTAGATCCATCCATCCGTCTGTGTAGATCCATCCATCCGTCTGTAGATCCATCCATCCGTCTGTAGATCCATCCATCCGTCTGTGTAGATCCATCCATCCGTCTGTGTAGATCCATCCATCCGTCTGTGTAGATCCATCCATCCGTCTGTAGATCCATCCATCTGTCTGTGTAGATCCATCCATCCGTCTGTGTAGATCCATCCATCCGTCTGTGTAGATCCATCCATCCGTCTGTAGATCGATCCATCCGTCTGTAGATCCATCCATCCGTCTGTGTAGATCCATGCATCCGTCTGTGTAGATCCATCCATCCGTCTGTAGATCCATCCATCTGTCTGTGTAGATCCATCCATCCGTCTGTGTAGATCCATCCATCCGTCTGTGTAGATCCATCCATCCGTCTGTAGATCCATCCATCCGTCTGTAGATCCATCCATCCGTCTGTGTACATCCATCCATCCGTCTGTGTAGATCCATCCATTCGTCTGTAGATCCATCCATCCGTCTGTGTAGATCCATCCATCCGTCTGTGTAGATCCATCCATCCGTCTGTAGATCCATCCATCCGTCTGTGTAGATCCATCCATCCGTCTGTGTAGATCCATGCATCCGTCTGTGTAGATCCATCCATCCGTCTGTAGATCCATCCATCTGTCTGTGTAGATCCATCCATCCGTCTGTAGATCCATCCATCCGTCTGTGTAGATCCATCCATCCGTCTGTGTAGATCCATCCATCCGTCTGTGTAGATCCATCCATCCATCTGTGTAGATCCATCCATCCGTCTGTAGATCCATCCATCCGTCTGTGTAGATCCATCCATCCGTCTGTGTAGATCCATCCATCCGTCTGTGTAGATCCATCCATCCGTCTGTGTAGATCCATCCATCCGTCTGTGTAGATCCATCCATCCGTCTGTAGATCCATCCATCCGTCTGTGTAGATCCATCCATCCGTCTGTGTAGATCCATCCATCCGTCTGTGTAGATCCATCCATCCGTCTGTGTAGATCCATCCATTCGTCTGTAGATCCATCCATCCGTCTGTGTAGATCCATCCATCCGTCTGTAGATCCATCCATCCGTCTGTGTAGATCCATCCATCCGTCTGTGTAGATCCATCCATCCGTCTGTGTAGATCCATCCATCCGTCTGTAGATCCATCCATCCGTCTGTAGATCCATCCATCCGTCTGTGTAGATCCATCCATCCGTCTGTGTAGATCCATCCATCCGTCTGTAGATCCATCCATCCGTCTGTGTAGATCCATCCATCCGTCTGTAGATCCATCCATCCGTCTGTGTAGATCCATCCATCCGTCTGTGTAGATCCATCCATCCGTCTGTGTAGATCCATCCATCCGTCTGTAGATCCATCCATCCGTCTGTAGATCCATCCATCCGTCTGTGTAGATCCATCCATCCGTCTGTGTAGATCCATCCATCCGTCTGTAGATCCATCCATCCGTCTGTGTAGATCCATCCATCCGTCTGTGTAGATCCATCCATCCGTCTGTAGATCCATCCATCTGTCTGTGTAGATCCATCCATCCGTCTGTGTAGATCCATCCATCCGTCTGTGTAGATCCATCCATCCGTCTGTAGATCCATCCATCCGTCTGTAGATCCATCCATCCGTCTGTAGATCCATCCATCCGTCTGTAGATCCATCCATCCGTCTGTGTAGATCCATCCATCCGTCTGTGTAGATCCATCCATCCGTCTGTGTAGATCCATCCATCCGTCTGTGTAGATCCATCCATCCGTCTGTGCTGATCCATCAATCCGTCTGTGTAGATCCATCCATCCGTCTGTGTAGATCCATCCATCCGTCTGTAGATCCATCCATCCGTCTGTAGATCCATCCATCCGTCTGTGTAGATCCATCCATCCGTCTGTGTAGATCCATCCATCTGTCTGTGTAGATCCATCCATCCGTCTGTGTAGATCCATCCATCCGTCTGTGTAGATCCATCCATCCGTCTGTAGATCGATCCATCCGTCTGTGTACATCCATCCATCCGTCTGTAGATCCATCCATCTGTCTGTGTAGATCCATCCATCCGTCTGTGTAGATCCATCCATCCGTCTGTGTAGATCCATCCATCCGTCTGTAGATCCATCCATCCGTCTGTGTAGATCCATGCATCCGTCTGTGTAGATCCATCCATCCGTCTGTAGATCCATCCATCCGTCTGTAGATCCATCCATCCGTCTGTGTAGATCCATGCATCCGTCTGTGTAGATCCATCCATCCGTCTGTAGATCCATCCATCCGTCTGTAGATCCATCCATCCGTCTGTAGATCCATCCATCCGTCTGTAGATCCATCCATCCGTCTGTGTAGATCCATCCATCCGTCTGTAGATCCATCCATCCGTCTGTAGATCCATCCATCCGTCTGTGTAGATCCATCCATCCGTCTGTAGATCCATCCATCCGTCTGTAGATCCATCCATCCGTCTGTGTAGATCCATCCGTCCGTCTGTGTAGATCCATCCATCCGTCTGTAGATCCATCCATCCGTCTGTGTAGATCCATCCATCCGTCTGTAGATCCATCCATCCGTCTGTGTAGATCCATCCATCCGTCTGTAGATCCATCCATCCGTCTGTGTAGATCCATCCATCCGTCTGTGTAGATCCATCCATCCGTCTGTGTAGATCCATCCATCCGTCTGTGTAGATCCATCCATCCGTCTGTAGATCCATCCATCCGTCTGTGTAGATCCATCCATCCGTCTGTGTAGATCCATCCATCCGTCTGTGTAGATCCATCCATCCGTCTGTAGATCCATCCATCCGTCTGTAGATCCATCCATCCGTCTGTGTAGATCCATCCATCCGTCTGTGTAGATCCATCCATCCGTCTGTAGATCCATCCATCCGTCTGTGTAGATCCATCCATCCGTCTGTGTAGATCCATCCATCCGTCTGTAGATCCATCCATCCGTCTGTGTAGATCCATCCATCCGTCTGTAGATCCATCCATCCGTCTGTGTAGATCCATGCATCCGTCTGTAGATCCATCCATCCGTCTGTAGATCCATCCATCCGTCTGTGTAGATCCATCCATCCGTCTGTAGATCCATCCATCCGTCTGTAGATCCATCCATCCGTCTGTGTAGATCCATCCATCCGTCTGTGTAGATCCATCCATCCGTCTGTAGATCCATCCATCCGTCTGTGTAGATCCATCCATCCGTCTGTGTAGATCCATCCATCCGTCTGTGTAGATCCATCCATCCGTCTGTGTAGATCCATCCATCCGTCTGTAGATCCATCCATCCGTCTGTAGATCCATCCATCCGTCTGTGTAGATCCATCCATCCGTCTGTGTAGATCCATCCATCCGTCTGTGTAGATCCATCCGTCTGTAGATCCATCCATCCGTCTGTGTAGATCCATCCATCTCCACCTTTCCAGAGGACAGTATTCCATAATGTTGAGTAACTGAGACAGATTCCAGTGAGCACTAATTGTTCCGGGCAGAGGCGCCGCTTTGAAGATGCTGTTGTTGGAATGTTACACAGTGTGACATCAATCACGTTGTCTGGAGTCATCAGGTCAGATCTGTGCAAAGGCGACCCCTTTGGAAGCATTAAAAACACCCCTCGCATGTCGCCGCTGCTCTCGGGGAAGGAACTCTCTGAACAAGTCGGGTCTATTCTCAGACTTTATCGTCAAAACAATCTCAAACCTTTTCAAACGTGTCAGAGAGAGCATGAGTTGGCTAAGATTTGAGCTGATTGGGCAAAAATCATAAAGATCTAGTTATGGAGGAAAGCTGTGTTCAGGGGTGTCCAGACTTTTGATTGGAGCGATCATTTAGAAAGACAGAAACGGCAGAGAGCTGCTTCTTTCTATATTCTGCTGATGTCAGAGATTTGATACATAATTATTTCTTCTTCATCATGCTAATTTTAAGATTTTATACTAGCTTCTTTATTATGCTAAAGTATCTACAGTAAATACTGCAGATACAGTCTGCAGTACAGAGTTACAGTACATGTGATACTGTACTGTAAATACTGCAGATACAGTACTGTAAATACTGCAGATACAGTACTGTAAATACTGCAGATACAGTACTGTAAATACTGCAGATACAGTACAGTACTGTAAATACTGCAGATACAGTCTGCAGTACAGAGTTTCCATCTGAAGGTCCTGATGATGACTCTGTTTCCTTCAGTCTGAGGTCACGGTTCATCACATGATCCTCCAAAGTTACTCTAATGTCAGAAATATTGAGTTTTTGTCCTCTTCTTTTCTTGTCTTCCTCTTCCTCTTGCTCTTCCTCTCTCTTCCTCTTGCTCTTCCTCTTGCTCTTCCTCTTCCTCTTGCTCTTCCTCTTCCTCTTTCTGCCTCAGACTTGCAAAGTTCTGAAAATGGATAAACTGAGGCCTGTTTGTGTCGGTCTGATGTGTGTCACATTTTGTATATCAGTGTTTTCATGTGTGTGTCTCAGTGTTGTCTGTCACACAGTGTGTGTGGTGTTTTGAATAGACGATAACTCAGGATTGTATTTATGAACAAAGTGTCTTAGGTATGACACAGTGTGTAGTGAGCAGGAGAAAGTGTGTTGCAAAAGGAGAAAGTGTGTTGCAGAAAGAGAAAGTGTGTTGCAGAAAGAGAAAGTGTGTTGCAGAAACAGAAAGTGTGTTGCAAAAAGAGAAAGTGTGTTGCATAAAGAGAAAGTGTGTTGCAGAAAGAGAAAGTGTGTTGCATAAAGAGAAAGTGTGTTGCAAAAGGAGAAAGTGTGTTGCAGAAAGAGAAAGTGTGTTGCAAAAGGAGAAAGTGTGTTGCATAAAGAGAAAGTGTGTTGCAGAAAGAGAAAGTGTGTTGCAAAAGGAGAAAGTGTGTTGCATAAAGAGAAAGTGTGTTGCAAAAGGAGAAAGTGTGTTGCAAAAGGAGAAAGTGTATTGCAAAAGGAGAAAGTGTGTTGCATAAAGAGAAAGTGTGTTGCAGAAAGAGAAAGTGTGTTGCAAAAAGAGAAAGTGTGTTGCATAAAGAGAAAGTGTGTTGCAAAAGGAGAAAGTGTGTTGCAGAAAGAGAAAGTGTGTTGCAAAAGGAGAAAGTGTGTTGCATAAAGAGAAAGTGTGTTGCAAAAGGAGAAAGTGTGTTGCAGAAAGAAAAAGTGTGTTGCAAAAGGAGAAAGTGTGTTGCATAAAGAGAAAGTGTGTTGCAAAAGGAGAAAGTGTGTTGCAAAAGGAGAAAGTGTATTGCAAAAGGAGAAAGTGTGTTGCAGAAAGAGAAAGTGTGTTGCAGAAAGAGAAAATGTGTTGCAGAAAGAGAAAATGTGTTGCATAAAGAGAAAGTGTGTTGCAAAAGGAGAAAGTGTGTTGCATAAAGAGAAAGTGTGTTGCAAAAGGAGAAAGTGTGTTGCAAAAGGAGAAAGTGTATTGCAAAAGGAGAAAGTGTGTTGCATAAAGAGAAAGTGTGTTGCAGAAAGAGAAAGTGTGTTGCAAAAAGAGAAAGTGTGTTGCATAAAGAGAAAGTGTGTTGCAAAAGGAGAAAGTGTGTTGCAGAAAGAGAAAGTGTGTTGCAGAAAGAGAAAGTGTGTTGCAAAAGGAGAAAGTGTGTTGCATAAAGAGAAAGTGTGTTGCAAAAGGAGAAAGTGTGTTGCATAAAGAGAAAGTGTGTTGCAAAAGGAGAAAGTGTGTTGCAAAAGGAGAAAGTGTGTTGCAGAAAGAGAAAGTGTGTTGCAGAAAGAGAAAATGTGTTGCATAAAGAGAAAGTGTGTTGCAGAAAGAGAAAGTGTGTTGCATAAAGAGAAAGTGTGTTGCAGAAAGAGAAAATGTGTTGCATAAAGAGAAAGTGTGTTGCAGAAAGAGAAAATGTGTTGCATAAAGAGAAAGTGTGTTGCAGAAAGAGAAAGTGTGTTGCATAAAGAGAAAGTGTGTTGCAGAAAGAGAAAATGTGTTGCAGAAAGAGAAAGTGTGTTGCAGAAAGAGAAAATGTGTTGCATAAAGAGAAAGTGTGTTGCATAAAGAGAAAGTGTGTTGCAGAAAGACAAAGTAAAGTGCAAAGCAGTACTTTTGTTTACGGAATGGTCCGTCTGTGTTTTAGGTTCAGATCAAAATCTTCAGGTTCTGTGACTTTGGTCGCTCTGGACCTTTGATGTGGACGTTTCCATGGGAACCTGAAAAGGGGGATTTCAGGGAATAAGCCACATTTGGGAACTAACTGGGAATTAATGGATGGTAGAGCATTGGCCTTTGAGCCTGAAGGTTGTGGGTTCGAGTCCACCATGAGACCTTCTCCACCGACTCCACTCATGTCTGCTGTCGTGTCCTTGGGCAAGACACTTAACCCACTCTGTCTATAAGTAATGTTCACTGCTTGCCTTGATGTGTGTATATGTGTATTCTTCTTCTTCTTCCAAACAAGAACATAAACAGAAGTCATAAAAAAAATCCGTGAAAAGTATTGTCAACAGAACAGTGTTAATTTGGTATTTTTTGATTCTATTGAGCAATCTCTTTTGTCATGGAGAAGGGGGCGTGGTCTCGGTAACAGTGAACGTTGTGTATGTGTGGGAGAAATGACATGGATCCAAGTGTATTTGACTGGCATCTGTTTGATTTAATTATTACTAGGCATATACTAGGGGGCGACAGTAGCTCAGTTGGTAGAGCATTGGCCTTAAGGCCAGAAGGTCGTGGGTTCAATTCCCACCTCTGCACCTTCTCCACCGACTCCCACTGATGACTGCTGTTGTTGTGTCCTTGGGCAAGACACTTAACCCCACTTTGCCCAAAGCCCCCACTGAAAGATCAAGGCTATGCTCACACTCAGAGCAGATTCTGATTCATTTTATTGGCCATGTGCAGTATAAAAACTACATTGGAATACATTTGCAGAGAAAGGTACTCTGTGTGCACCGACAGAATAAAGAGCACGATACAATGTAATATAAAATACACATACACTGAATATAAAAGAATAAAAAAACAGCTGACACTGTGGCACCGATCAACAAAACAATACAAGGGGTAAAAGCAGGAATTAAAGTGCTCTGTTTAGGCACCTAACAGCCTGTGGAAAGAAGCTGTTAGCATAGCGAGATGTCTTGCATCTCAGCGACCGATATCTTCTGCCAGAGGGAAGAAGCTGGAACATTGCTTTCCCAGGGTGGCCAGAAGAGTCATTGATGATTTTAAGAGCACTGTTTGAAAGTCTGGATTGATAAAGAGCCTCCAGGACAGGAAGTTCACAGCCCACGGTCCTCTTTGCAGAGCGGAGCACCTTGTTTAAAGCTCTCTTTTCTTTATCTGTGATGTTTCCAAACCACACAGACACAGAACCAACAAGTAAACTCTCAATGGTGCAGCGATAAAAGTTAAGCACAATCTTAGAGTTAGTGGTAAATTCTCTCCTGTCCGTCCTCCTGTGGACTCACCACCTGCAGAGGGTCAGTGAGGGGCTGGTGCTATGAGACTTGGGTGGCATCTCTGACTGCCACCCCCCTGACCCAGAAATGGATTAAAGGGAAGAAAATGGATGGATTACTAGGCAAAAATACATTTCCCTCAACTGTATCCAAGTCCCCAATGAAGCGCTAACTTTCAATAATGATCATTTCTCTGAGTGAGTATAAAGTCCAATCAAAAGAGCGCGAATGGAAAAAGTGTGGCCCTCTGACCCCAGACTCACGTAACGACACATTCACCTTTTGCAGGACAGCGGTCTGAAACAGGAAGCTGCTGTAATCTCTAGTTACTGATTGAGTCTCGCACTTTCTAACAGACGTGAGGATGTGAGAGCAGAAAACATCAACCAGAGGGACGTGTCGGAGCGGCGGAGGTTTGTGTGTGTTTCCATCCGCCGCTGAAGAGTAACCTGCTCATGGGTCACACATTACCCGCTCCGTTTGTCTCCGTTTGTCTCCGTTTGTCTCAGGTCAGAATCACGGTGCACATAACCCTCTCTTCTGTTGGAGAATGCATGCATCTACAGCACTTTCATAATAAAAATGATTTCCTTCATTATTCTTACCCATGGATCCAGTGCTTGCTTGTGTCCTTAATAAAGTCTAAATAGATAATAAATACACTGCCAAAAATGATAAAAGAGAATGGCTTGAATCAAGGTTTTTTTTATCTTAATCTGACACATTGTGACTGTGTTAAAACCAGTGAGGGCGGGTCCCGGCTCAAAAGTGTCCAAAATGACCTGCGCTGACATGTTGCAGTACCGCCCCGGGCCTGTGGGGGTGGATCTGGATTAAGAATTAGCCAATGCTAACATATAGCATTAGCTGACCTCTGGAAAACGTCTTTACAGGATGGTCCAAAAGTTGTCTCTTGGTCCAAAGCTCCGTTCCACATGTGTGTCAATGCTGAGTGTTCTGGACCAGTCTAGTTTAGTCGCTGTGGACTTTAGAAGTCTCTCGTTTAAATGAATGGAGCTCGTGCAGCTGACACATGCACAAATGTTTTTTTTCACATTTTCCAGCCCCCGCGGCCATTTTGAAACACTCCATGAGAGCCCAATGTTTGGCCCATTAGTTAGAACGGCGGAGATAGGCGTGACTACGTCTGTTTATATTTACAGTCTATGGTTAAAACCAAGAAACAAACACAAGAAATGCAATGAAAGAAAACACTTAAAGTTTGGTCCAAAGTCCATAAATGTGGATTAAGTCCATAGGATTGAGGCTGTAGAACCAGGACTCAGGCTGAAGATCTAGGACTCAGGCTGTAGACCCAGGACTCAGGCTGTAGAACCAGGACCCTACTCTGTCATCATTAAAGGGCCCTAATCTGTCATCATTAAAGGGCCCTACTCTGTCATCATTAAAGGGCCCTAATCTGTCATCATTAAAGGGCCCTACTCTGTCATCATTAAAGGGCCCTAATCTGTCATCATTAAAGGGCCCTAATCTGTCATCATTAAAGGGCCCTAATCTGTCATCATTAAAGGGCCCTAATCTGTCGTCATTAAAGGGCCCTAATCTGTCGTCATTAAAGGGCTCTACTCTGTCATCATTAAAGGGCCCTAATCTGTCGTCATTAAAGGGCCCTAATCTGTCGTCATTAAAGGGCCCTAATCTGTCATCATTAAAGGGCCCTACTCTGTCATCATTAAAGGGCCCTAATCTGTCATCATTAAAGGGCCCTACTCTGTCATCATTAAAGGGCCCTAATCTGTCATCATTAAAGGGCCCTACTCTGTCATCATTAAAGGGCCCTAATCTGTCATCATTAAAGGGCCCTAATCTGTCATCATTAAAGGGCCCTAATCTGTCGTCATTAAAGGGCCCTAATCTGTCGTCATTAAAGGGCCCTAATCTGTCATCATTAAAGGGCCCTACTCTGTCATCATTAAAGGGCCCTAATCTGTCATCATTAAAGGGCCCTAATCTGTCATCATTAAAGGGCCCTAATCTGTCATCATTAAAGGGCCCTAATCTGTCATCATTAAAGGGCCCTAATCTGTCGTCATTAAAGGGCCCTAATCTGTCGTCATTAAAGGGCCCTACTCTGTCATCATTAAAGGGCCCTAATCTGTCATCATTAAAGGGCCCTACTCTGTCATCATTAAAGGGCCCTAATCTGTCATCATTAAAGGGCCCTACTCTGTCATCATTAAAGGGCCCTAATCTGTCATCATGAAAGGGCCCTAATCTGTCTTCATTAAAGGGCCCTAATCTGTCGTCATTAAAGGGCCCTAATCTGTCGTCATTAAAGGGCCCTAATCTGTCATCATTAAAGGGAACTACTCTGTCATCATTAAAGGGCCCTAATCTGTCATCATTAAAGGGCCCTAATATGTCGTCATTAAGGGGCCCTAATCTGTTGTCATTAAAGGGTCCTAATCTGTCATAATTAAAGGGCCCTAATCTGTTATCATTAAAGGGCCCTAATCTGTCATCATTAAAGGGCCCTAATCTGTCATCATTAAAGGGCCCTAATCTGTCATCATTAAAGGGCCCTAATCTGTCATCATTAAAGGGTCCTACTCTGTCATCATTAAAGGGCCCTAATCTGTCATCATTAAAGGGCCCTAATCTGTCATAATAATAATCTGCTCTTTTCCAATACTTCTTTAACTGATAACAGTCGTTCAGAGATATTGGAATTTCTAAATTACTTTTCCAGCCTCTAAATCTTGTTATTGTTTTCATTTCGATGTCCCGCCCTCCACCGTTTCACCAATCAGAAAGTCTGTGATCCGGGCGCCAGAACTCACCGTGTGGAGCTAATCTCACTGGTAAAGTACCATGTGGCGCAGAACTAAAAAAGGTCTCGTTATGATTCTCAAACCATTAACGACAAAACAAGGAATAAAACCTTGTTTTCTGCATAAACTGTAGAGGGCCCAATACGTCACATGACAACACTCTCAACACAACACGGGCCACTGACTGAATCCAGAGATCGACTGTTTTTCTCTAGTTGTAAGAGCGATTTCAGCTGATCATCTCCATCATCTTCTCTCAGTCGCCAAAAGCCGCCTTGAAACTAGTCGTCTCCAGTTACTCTGTCCATGTGCGCTGGGCTTTAGACTGAACCAGCCGACTGGACAAACACACTTATATAAGAGCTTTGGAAACTGTCAAATATGAACCTGTTTTTTTTCCAGGACGGACGTCGGAGTACACAGAAAAATCAATGATCCATAGAGCACAGTCCTGAGTTAGATTTTACAGATCTATCTCGCAGTCGTTTGGAGCCGAAGCAGTTTGGGAGAGAAATGTTTACACAGAGAAGAGTCAGACGTGTTCCCAGGTCATTCTCTGACAGTGATTAAAGCCACAAACTTCTCATATTGTTGCCGCCAAAATGGCCACGACGGAGGCCAGAGCAAACTCCCAAACTCTGGAGCCTTCTACACTGCAAAAAATGAGAAAATGAGGTGATAAAAGCTTGAATTTAGTTTTTTCTCCTAATCTGACACATTGTGACTGTATTAAAATTAAGATTCCCCAATGGGACAAAGCCTTTTTTACTCATTCCAAGGGAGACATTTCTTGTATATTTTTAAAACCATATATTTTTTGTCCCGTCGGTGAATCTGGTTTTAACGCTCAGTCTGTCTCGGTTTAGGTTCATTTCCTGTTTTATTTTGTAGTTTGCTAAATCCCTGTGTGTCTGTGCTTGTACTTCCTGTTGTCCCTGTTCCTTCATTGTCCACGTCTGTTTCAGTTCTTCTTGTCCCAGGTTTGATCACTTTTTGTGGTGTTTTTGCTAGAGCTTGATTTGTATTACTTTTTATTAAACTGCATAAAATTATCTGCAGTCTTGCACTCAGAATGTGCTGAAATTCTCACAAATGTTTAGGAAAGAACCGCCTTCTCCACTTTTTGAACCAAACTCTCTGGTCTGATTGGACGAGCACGTATCACCAGAATGATTGACAGTTGGGAGGACCAATAGTCTTGATGATCCACCCGAAAGTAGATCACCCTCCTATATACATTATAGATACATTTAGCCAAATTTGAGACATTTTGGACCAATTTTTCATCTTTTTTCACCAGCGACAGTTGGACTTTCTGGATAAGTTCAAATCATATTTAAAAACCTAACTTTTTAAATTGGCTTATTCTTTGTAAACTTCAAATGTTTTCTATTCTGTAATTTTTATATTGTGTGTGATGTTTTTATTCTATTTTGAGGAGTCCTTGGGGGTCTTGAGAAGCGTCATGAAATAAAATAAATTATTAATTATTTACAGTATATTAGTCATGCGTCTGAGAGGACTTTATAACCGGTCAATATTAGCACCACTTCTAAACAGAAATTTAGACCTTTTTGGGACAGGATTTAGTACATTAAACTACTACTAAACTACTACTACTACTACTACTACTACTGCTGCTGCTGCTGCTGTCACATGCATACAACATGTTAAATAATAATGGAAGTTAAAGGAGCAGTGTGTAAACATGTGGCCAAAAGTGGTACTGCAGCCTCTCCCACTCTCCCTGACTCAGGTTGCCAGATATGCAGACGAATCCAGCTGGGACCATAACAGCTGAATAGAAAAGAGTTTTGTCAACAACAAATCTATAATCAACACCTTTTTCACAAAGATAGAAATCCTGGTTTTATTCCTTGTTTTGTCGTTAATGATTTGAGAATCATAACGAGACCTTTTTTAGTTCTGCGCCACATGGTACTTTACCAGTGAGATTAGCTCCACGCGGTGAGTTCTGGCGCCCGGATCACAGACTTTCTGATTGGTGAAACGGTGGAGGGCGGGACATCGAAATGAAAACAATAACAAGATTTAGAGGCTGGAAAAGTAATTTAGAAATTCAAATATCTCTGAACTACTGTTATCAGTTAAAGAAGTATTGGAAAAGAACAGTTTATTATTATGACAGATTAGGGCCCTTTAATGATGACTGATTAGGGCCCTTTGATGATGACAGATGAGGGCCCTTTAATGATGACAGATTAGAGCCCTTTAATGATGACAGATTAGGGCCCTTTAATGATGACAGATTAGGGCCCTTTAATGATGACAGAGTAGGGCCCTTTAATGATGACAGATTAGGGCCCTTTAATGATGACAGATTAGGGCCCTTTAATGATGACAGAGTAGGGCCCTTTAATGATGACAGATTAGGGCCCTTTAATGATGACATATTAGGGCCCTTTGATGATGACAGATGAGGGCCCTTTAATGATGACAGATTAGGGCCCTTTAATGATGACAGATTAGGGCCCTTTAATGATGACAGAGTAGGGCCCTTTGATGACGACAGATGAGGGCCCTTTAATGATGACAGATTAGGGCCCTTTAATGATGACAGATTAGGGCCCTTTAATGATGACAGATTAGGGCCCTTTAATGATGACAGAGTAGGGCCCTTTAATGATGACAGATTAGGGCCCTTTGATGATGACAGATGAGGGCCCTTTAATGATGACAGATTAGGGCCCTTTAATGATGACATATTAGGGCCCTTTAATGATGACAGATTAGGGCCCTTTAATGATGACAGATTAGGACCCTTTAATGATGACTCATTATGAATCTCTTACATATTGTTACTTTAATAATGTAAATGACCATGAAAATACGTAAATAATCATGAATTAGTTGAAACCACAGCAGACAGACTCTGCCTCATGTTTACTCTGAGATCCTTCAGACTTGGTCAAATCAGAGAAAGAAACGTGCATTTGTTGGATACATGTTATGGTTGGAGCAGGACATCCACGTGTTGTTCAGTGTGTGTCTGCTGCCCCCTGGTGGAAGAGAACAGGAGGTGCACAGTATTTATCAAAGTATCACTGAAGGAAGGATTTAGCTTTGGTAAAAAATGTGAAATGTGAAAAGTATTTTCTGTTGTAATGTTGATAGAGTAAGGAATATACTGTGATGCTATTATTACTACTACTGCTACTTTTACTACTACTACTATTACTATTACTACTATGACTACTATTACTATATTTTTTAACCATTTTTGTTTATAATGATTTATGTGAAAGTGTTCAAAATAAATAATTACTATACAAGTAGTACTACCACTACTACTTACTACTACTACCACTACTGCTGCTACTAGGGTGACCACCTGCTAATAAGCCCAAGGGGGGGACAAGGGGTATGTTTCCGAGGGACAATGTGGGAGACTGCTTGGTGCGGCGGTGCCCCCACCCCACGGGCAGACTCACTGCCCTGTTTCTAGCCCATACCACCTTACATGGTATATTAATAATGCCCTATTCCCCTAAACATGCGTAATTGCTGATTTATGCTCATGAATAGGGCAACCAATGTGTATTTTCTTCTAAATAAAGATTCATAATATTTTGAACATTGAATTGAATGAATTGACAGATGCATTTCCACTTACGTTTTACTTAAGCTATCTAATTTTATTTATTTTTCATAACAATTTATTCACTTGAATTATAATGAATTATAACATGAATTGATAGGATTAACAGGAATTGTAGTTGCTCAACACAACAGGAACAGTTGAAAAAAAAGTCTTAACGCACAACTCCAGAGGTTCACGGAACGAGAAGGGGGAGGAAGGATGGTGAACTTGCATGTTAGTAAAGGCAGGCACAGCCGTGCAGAGGGAAAAAACTGTTCAGTGTTCTAGGGACACCTTTATACTTTGGGGACATCTTTGGGACTTAAACCTTTTCACCAGCATCTGAATCAAATAAGGAAGAAAGATAAGAGACAGAATTAAAGCAACATTCATTTTATGATAAGCTTCCGAATGGAGATACAATCCTATAGAAAACAATGACATATTAACCTAAAAGGCTACTGTTTCCAAAAAGTGACACATTTGCACCCCTGTAGACAGTCCACCAATGTTCAAAATCAATCAAACTTCATGGGGTCTTACATAACTAGGTTTTTTACCTTCAGGTTTCTTCTTAAACTTGTATTTCTTGTTGGAGCGTAGAGCATTGAGGAGAACCTTCTCTTTCACTACGTAAGTGTAGAAGTCCTTGCAACTGAATGTGAAGTTGCTCTTCACCTGGATTTCTGACTTGATGAGGTTTACCGAACATCTGTTCCTTGTGTCCGTCCAGCATCCTGTCATCAGTGAAAATACCCTCTCCACTGAAGCATTGGTGATTGGTACACTCAAGAGGAAAGAAGCAAAAGCTCTCATGTTTGGTGTGTGTGTGTGTGCTTGAGTAAGGTGGACCACTTCTCCACCACTGGAGCTCCAGACTGCACAATGGCCTGTTGGTGTGGCAGAACAACACAATACTATATCATATAGCGCATCCATGTCCATCTTCTTGCTTAGTTGCTGGACCTCTACAGCTTCACAGAGATGGGAGAAGTTGAATGGGCTCTTTAGTGCCAGGCTAGCCACTTTCTTCTGGTAGTTGGAGTCTGAGAAGTCATAGCGCTGCTCCAAGTAGGTGAGAGAGGACTGGTAGAAGTTGCACATGTCCTCTCTGAGCACAGCTGCCTGTCTGTCTGGGAAACTGCTGGAGGAGTACACCCGTCTGGGCTCCAAAGAAACCATCACTCTGTCGTTGCTGTAGCTTGGTTTTTAGGGTGAACATCATATCGTAGAGCTCACAGACAGTACCATCTTCTCGCTCCAGCACCAGCACAGTGCCGTGGAAAATCTTGAGCGCATTGCTGAGGAAGGACAGGTAAACCTAAAAGAAGTAAGGAGAGTCAATGATCCTGTGTGCTGGCACTGGTTGCATTATCATAATTTCTCTAATCCATATTCCATGTAATAATATGTAGATTAAAAAAAGTTGAGTGCAATTAAAATTAAGTACCTGTAGATCAAGGGGGTTGCCCTCACCATCCTGGTCATCCTTGAACAGCCGCCATAGTGACTTTGGGCACTGGTCCTCTCCCAGTGAGAGAAAGTATGTCTTGATAGGAGCCCAGCTGTCGTGAAGCCTCTTAACTGCAGGCCACAAGCTCAGCCATCTTGTGGGCACATGTCTAAGCAGGGACTGGTACTCTATCTCCACAAAGGTGTGAACTGACTTAAGCTCCTCAATGCGTTTCGCAGATGAGGAGAAGTGGCTAAAGGTCTTGTTGACAACATTTTCAATGTCGATATTTAGCCGATCTCCTGCGTGTTTTGCACTGTTGTGAACAATGTGGGCCACACAGTTTGCTTTCAAAATGCAATTGTTGTTCTCTTTCAGTTTCTGGAAGACCGAGTTGTATCTCCCGTAATTCACACTAGCGTTGTCAGCGGAATACGCAGATATCATGTGTTCCTCCAACTTGGTGACTATCTGGTTGTGGATCGCAGCAGATGTTTCATCACTGTCATCATAGAAATCAAGGACCTTCGTCTGTGCTCCCAAGTCTGGCATCCAGTAACACACTGACAGTGGAAAGAGCTTGGTGGTCCCATGATTGGAGGCATCTGAAGCCACTGAGAAGAATGGCGTGTGGGCTATGGACACACACACAGATGGAATGAACTTAAGAAAGATTTTCTAAAAACAGATTATTAAAAATACAAGATACCACTTTACTGTTTTGATTATTATTGATTTTATATATATATATATATATATATATATATATATATATATATATATATATATATATATATATACATATATATATATATATATATATATATAAATTTGCTTTTATTTGTTTAGTTAACGAATAGTGAAATGTTGCTCATAATCATGTAAGGGCGACGGTGGCGCAGAGAGTAGAGCGGGTCGTCTTGTGACCAAAGGGTCGGCGGTTTGAATCCTGCAGGTGCCCACTGTCGTTGTGTCCTTGGGCAAGACACTTCACCCACCTTGCCTCCAGTGTCTGCGTACACTGGTGTATGAATGAGTGTGAATGGGTGACTGGTTCCCTGGATAAAAATGTGACCATTTACCATTTAAGGATACAGAGCCTGGTTTCACAAAGTGAAACTGAAGGTAAAATTGGCTTTTAACATAGAAGATGATTAGCTAACATTAGCTAGTTAATGTTAGACAAATAGCTAACACACAACAATGTGCATGAACATAACGTTTACTTTACCTTTGTTTGTGGCCTCTCGTTGCTCATTCAGTGGTCTTTTGAGGACTTTCAAGCAATCTTCGACAGAGGCAGGAGCAAGCACATCCGTGACAATGGCTTCTGCCTTCGTCCGACCACAGGCCATCCTCTTGGCAATGTCCGAGTCCGGATAAATCGTTGGGGCTAGCTTTGTGCCACAATCTCCTGCTCTATATGATGCAGCGTGTTGGACAGTGTGATTCACATTCGTCACCTCTGCAGCAGTCACTTTGTCTGCTAGAAAGTCGTTTTTAGGTTGGAGAAAAGCATCCATAGATTTGGATGTCTCTTTCTGTTGGATACGTTTCTTGTGAGTCCCCGTGAGTCTGTGTTGTTTGACATTGTATTCCCCTCCATGTCCGATGGAAAAGGACGTTTTACAAAAGTCACAAAAAGCCCTCTCAGTATCCCCCTCAACACATTTCAGCCACAAATATTCATTTTCCCAGTCTTTGTTGTACCCACACCTTCTCTTTTTAATTGATGATGGCGCTCCCTCAGACTGAGTCTCTTTCTCCATTTTTCTAATTGGAAAGCGGCGAGCGCGCGCATCCCAGTGTGTCTAGTATGCACGTGGGTGCGCTGTCATGACAACAAAAAAGTTGACAACAACTTAGTCAGAAGTTTAACTGAGGGGTGGGTGGGGCAGTAGGGTGTTGAACTGTCAAGTAATGTTTGTTTGGCTGCCTGCGGCTCGAGGATATAGCGAGACCAATTTTTTTGTTGTTGTTGCAAGCATTGATTAATGATTATGCGTGACACGGTCTCAATTTGCGGGACGCATGAATTGGGCTTCAAACGCTGTGCGCGCACGCGCTACGCGGGACGGGTGGTCACCTTACTGCTACTACTAAACAACTACAACTACTACCACTATTACTACTACTACTATATTTTGAACCATATGAACCAGAGTGTGAGAGCGATCCATGGTGTGAGAGAGATCCATGGTGAGAGAGATCCATGGTGAGAGAGCGATCCATGGTGAGAGAGCGATCCATGGTGAGAGAGCGATCCATGGTGAGAGAGCGATCCATGGTGAGAGAGCGATCCATGGTGAGAGAGCGATCCATGGTGAGAGCGATCCATGGTGAGAGAGAGATCCATGGTGAGAGCGATCCATGGTGAGAGAGCGATCCATGGTGAGAGCAATCCATGGTGAGAGCAATCCATGGTGAGAGAGCGATCCATGGTGAGAGAGCGATCCATGGTGAGAGCAATCCATGGTGAGAGCAATCCATGGTGAGAGAGCGATCCATGGTGAGAGAGCGATCCATGGTGAGAGAGCGATCCATGGTGAGAGAGCGATCCATGGTGAGAGCAATCCATGGTGAGAGAGCGATCCATGGTGAGAGCGATCCATGGTGAGAGAGCGATCCATGGTGAGAGCGATCCATGGTGAGAGAGCGATCCATGGTGAGAGCAATCCATGGTGAGAGAGCGATCCATGGTGAGAGCGATCCATGGTGAGAGAGCGATCCATGGTGAGAGCGATCCATGGTGAGAGAGCGATCCATGGTGAGAGCGATCCATGGTGAGAGAGATCCATGGTGAGAGAGCGATCCATGGTGAGAGAGCGATCCATGGTGAGAGAGCGATCCATGGTGAGAGAGCGATCCATGGAGAGAGAGCGATCCATGGTGAGAGAGCGATCCATGGTGAGAGCGATCCATGGTGAGAGAGCGATCCATGGTGAGAGCGATCCATGGTGAGAGAGCGATCCATGGTGAGAGCGATCCATGGTGAGAGAGCGATCCATGGTGAGAGCGATCCATGGTGAGAGAGCGATCCATGGTGAGAGAGCGATCCACGGTGAGAGAGCGATCCATGGTGAGTGCGATCCATGGTGAGAGCGATCCATGGTGAGAGAGCGATCCACGGTGAGAGAGCGATCCACGGTGAGTGCGATCCATGGTGAGAGCGATCCATGGTGAGAGAGCGATCCATGGTGAGAGCGATCCATGGTGAGAGAGCGATCCATGGTGAGAGAGCGATCCACGGTGAGAGAGCAATCCATGGTGAGAGCGATACAGGGTGAGAGAGGGATCCATGGTGAGAGCGATCCATGGTGAGAGCGATCCATGGTGAGAGAGCGATCCATGGTGAGAGAGCGATCCATGGTGAGAGCGATCCATGGTGAGAGAGAGATCCATGGAATGAGAGAGATCCATGTGAGAGCGATCCATGGTGAGAGAGATCCATGGTGAGAGAGATCCATGGTGAGAGAGCGATCCATGGTGAGAGCGATCCATGGTGAGAGAGCGATCCATGGTGAGAGAGCGATCCATGGTGAGAGCGATCCATGGTGAGAGAGCGATCCATGGTGAGAGAGAGATCCATGGTGAGAGCGATCCATGGTGAGAGCGATCCATGGTGAGAGCGCGATCCATGGTGAGAGAGCGATCCATGGTGAGAGAGCGATCCATGGTGAGAGAGCGATCCATGGTGAGAGAGCGATCCATGGTGAGAGAGCAATCCATGGTGAGAGCGATCCATGGTGAGAGCGATCCATGGTGAGAGCAATCCATGGTGAGAGAGCGATCCATGGTGAGAGAGCGATCCATGGTGAGAGCAATCCATGGTGAGAGCAATCCATGGTGAGAGAGCGATCCATGGTGAGAGAGCGATCCATGGTGAGAGAGCGATCCATGGTGAGAGCAATCCATGGTGAGAGAGCGATCCATGGTGAGAGCGATCCATGGTGAGAGAGCGATCCATGGTGAGAGCGATCCATGGTGAGAGAGCGATCCATGGTGAGAGCAATCCATGGTGAGAGAGCGATCCATGGTGAGAGCGATCCATGGTGAGAGAGCGATCCATGGTGAGAGCGATCCATGGTGAGAGAGCGATCCATGGTGAGAGCGATCCATGGTGAGAGAGATCCATGGTGAGAGAGCGATCCATGGTGAGAGAGCGATCCATGGTGAGAGAGCGATCCATGGTGAGAGAGCGATCCATGGAGAGAGAGCGATCCATGGTGAGAGAGCGATCCATGGTGAGAGCGATCCATGGTGAGAGAGCGATCCATGGTGAGAGCGATCCATGGTGAGAGAGCGATCCATGGTGAGAGCGATCCATGGTGAGAGAGCGATCCATGGTGAGAGCGATCCATGGTGAGAGAGCGATCCATGGTGAGAGAGCGATCCACGGTGAGAGAGCGATCCATGGTGAGTGCGATCCATGGTGAGAGCGATCCATGGTGAGAGAGCGATCCACGGTGAGAGAGCGATCCACGGTGAGTGCGATCCATGGTGAGAGCGATCCATGGTGAGAGAGCGATCCATGGTGAGAGCGATCCATGGTGAGAGAGCGATCCATGGTGAGAGAGCGATCCACGGTGAGAGAGCAATCCATGGTGAGAGCGATACAGGGTGAGAGAGGGATCCATGGTGAGAGCGATCCATGGTGAGAGCGATCCATGGTGAGAGAGCGATCCATGGTGAGAGAGCGATCCATGGTGAGAGCGATCCATGGTGAGAGAGAGATCCATGGAATGAGAGAGATCCATGGTGAGAGCGATCCATGGTGAGAGAGATCCATGGTGAGAGAGATCCATGGTGAGAGAGCGATCCATGGTGAGAGCGATCCATGGTGAGAGAGCGATCCATGGTGAGAGAGCGATCCATGGTGAGAGCGATCCATGGTGAGAGAGCGATCCATGGTGAGAGAGAGATCCATGGTGAGAGCGATCCATGGTGAGAGCGATCCATGGTGAGAGCGCGATCCATGGTGAGAGAGCGATCCATGGTGAGAGAGCGATCCATGGTGAGAGAGCGATCCATGGTGAGAGAGCGATCCATGGTGAGAGCGATCCATGGTGAGAGCGATCCATGGTGAGAGCGATCCATGGTGAGAGCGATCCATGGTGAGAGAGAGATCCATGGTGAGAGAGCGATCCATGGTGAGAGCAATCCATGGTGAGAGAGCGATCCATGGTGAGAGCGATCCATGGTGAGAGCGATCCATGGTGAGAGAGAGATCCATGGTGAGAGAGCGATCCATGGTGAGAGCGATCCATGGTGAGAGAGCGATCCATGGTGAGAGAGAGATCCATGGTGAGAGCGATCCATGGTGAGAGCGATCCATGGTGAGAGCAATCCATGGTGAGAGCGATCCATGGTGAGAGAGCGATCCATGGTGAGAGCGATCCATGGTGAGAGCGATCCATGGTGAGAGAGCGATCCATGGTGAGAGAGCGATCCATGGTGAGAGCGATCCATGGTGAGAGCGATCCATGGTGAGAGCGATCCATGGTGAGAGAGAGATCCATGGTGAGAGAGCGATCCATGGTGAGAGCAATCCATGGTGAGAGAGCGATCCATGGTGAGAGCGATCCATGGTGAGAGAGCGATCCATGGTGAGAGAGCGATCCATGGTGAGAGCGATCCATGGTGAGAGAGAGATCCATGGTGAGAGAGCGAGCCATGGTGAGAGCGCGATCCATGGTGAGAGCGCAATCCACGGTGAGAGAGCGATCCACGGTGAGAGAGCGATCCACGGTGAGAGAGCGATCCACGGTGAGAGCGATCCACGGTGAGAGAGCGATCCACGGTGAGAGAGCGATCCATGGTGAGAGAGCGATCCATGGTGAGAGCGATCCATGGTGAGAGAGCGATCCATGGTGAGAGAGAGATCCATGGTGAGAGCGATCCATGGTGAGAGCGATCCATGGTGAGAGAGCGATCCATGGTGAGAGAGCGATCCATGGTGAGAGAGCGATCCATGGTGAGAGAGCGATCCATGGTGAGAGCGATCCATGGTGAGAGCGATCCATGGTGAGAGAGCGATCCATGGTGAGAGAGCGATCCATGGTGAGAGAGCGATCCATGGTGAGAGAGCGATCCATGGTGAGAGCGATCCATGGTGAGAGAGCGATCCATGGTGAGAGAGCGATCCATGGTGAGAGCAATCCATGGTGAGAGAGCGATCCATGGTGAGAGCGATCCATGGTGAGAGAGAGAGATCCATGGTGAGAGAGTGATCCATGGTGAGAGAGCGATCCATGGTGAGAGCGATCCATGGTGAGAGCGATCCATGGTGAGAGAGAGATCCATGGTGAGAGAGCGATCCATGGTGAGAGCAATCCATGGTGAGAGAGCGATCCATGGTGAGAGCGATCCATGGTGAGAGCGATCCATGGTGAGAGAGAGATCCATGGTGAGAGAGTGATCCATGGTGAGAGAGCGATCCATGGTGAGAGCGCGATCCATGGTGAGAGCGCGATCCACGGTGAGAGAGCGATCCACGGTGAGAGCGCGATCCATGGTGAGCGCGCGATCCACGGTGAGAGAGCGATCCACGGTGAGAGAGCGATCCATCCATGGTGAGAGAGCGATCCATGGTGAGAGCGATCCATGGTGAGAGAGCGATCCATGGTGAGAGAGAGATCCATGGTGAGAGCGATCCATGGTGAGAGCGATCCATGGTGAGAGAGCGATCCATGGTGAGAGAGCGATCCATGGTGAGTGCGATCCATGGTGAGAGCGATCCATGGTGAGAGAGCGATCCATGGTGAGAGCGATCCATGGTGAGAGAGCGATCCATGGTGAGAGAGCGATCCACGGTGAGAGAGCAATCCATGGTGAGAGCGATCCATGGTGAGAGCGATCCATGGTGAGAGCGATCCATGGTGAGAGAGCGATCCATGGTGAGAGAGCGATCCATGGTGAGTGCGATCCATGGTGAGAGCGATCCATGGTGAGAGAGCGATCCATGGTGAGAGCGATACAGGGTGAGAGAGGGATCCATGGTGAGAGCGATCCATGGTGAGAGAGCGATCCATGGTGAGAGCGATCCATGGTGAGAGAGCGATCCATGGTGAGAGAGCGATCCATGGTGAGAGCGATCCATGGTGAGAGAGAGATCCATGGAATGAGAGAGATCCATGGTGAGAGCGATCCATGGTGAGAGAGATCCATGGTGAGAGAGATCCATGGTGAGAGAGCGATCCATGGTGAGAGCGATCCATGGTGAGAGAGCGATCCATGGTGAGAGAGCGATCCATGGTGAGAGAGCGATCCATGGTGAGAGCGATCCATGGTGAGAGAGCGATCCATGGTGAGAGAGAGATCCATGGTGAGAGCGATCCATGGTGAGAGCGATCCATGGTGAGAGCAATCCATGGTGAGAGAGCGATCCATGGTGAGAGAGCGATCCATGGTGAGAGAGCGATCCATGGTGAGAGAGCGATCCATGGTGAGAGCGATCCATGGTGAGAGAGCGATCCATGGTGAGAGAGCAATCCATGGTGAGAGCGATCCATGGTGAGAGCGATCCATGGTGAGAGCGATCCATGGTGAGAGCGATCCATGGTGAGAGAGAGAGATCCATGGTGAGAGAGCGATCCATGGTGAGAGCAATCCATGGTGAGAGAGCGATCCATGGTGAGAGCGATCCATGGTGAGAGCGATCCATGGTGAGAGCGATCCATGGTGAGAGAGAGATCCATGGTGAGAGAGCGATCCATGGTGAGAGAGCGATCCATGGTGAGAGAGCGATCCATGGTGAGAGCGATCCATGGTGAGAGCGATCCATGGTGAGAGAGAGATCCATGGTGAGAGAGCGATCCATGGTGAGAGCAATCCATGGTGAGAGAGCGATCCATGGTGAGAGCGATCCATGGTGAGAGCGATCCATGGTGAGAGCGATCCATGGTGAGAGAGCGATCCATGGTGAGAGAGCGATCCACGGTGAGAGAGCGATCCACGGTGAGAGAGCGATCCACGGTGAGAGCGATCCATGGTGAGAGCGATCCATGGTGAGAGCGATCCATGGTGAGAGAGAGATCCATGGTGAGAGAGCGATCCATGGTGAGAGCAATCCATGGTGAGAGAGCGATCCATGGTGAGAGCGATCCATGGTGAGAGCGATCCATGGTGAGAGCGATCCATGGTGAGAGAGCGATCCATGGTGAGAGAGCGATCCATGGTGAGAGAGCGATCCATGGTGAGAGAGCGATCCATGGTGAGAGCGATCGTGGAGCGCCCATGGTGAGAGAGCGATCCATGGTGAGAGCGATCCATGGTGAGAGCGATCCATGGTGAGAGCGCGATCCATGGTGAGAGAGCGATCCACGGTGAGAGAGCGATCCACGGTGAGAGAGCGATCCACGGTGAGAGAGCTGAGAAATGAATGAATGAGAATGAAAAGTGGCGTACGAGCAGAGCGACCTGAGCCAGGCTGGATACATGTGTGTGTGTGTGTGTGTGTGTGTGTGTGTGTGTGTGTGTGTGTGTGTGTATGTGTGTGTGTGTGTGTGCGTGTGTGCGTGTGTGCACTTGTTTTCAACTCCTGGTGGGTTCCATAACCTGAGATTCCGCTCACGTCATGGGGACTGGTTTTACGTGGTGGGGCCCGAACACCGGACCCCACTGGTCCAAGCTTAATAATCAATGGGTAATGCTTTTCTAACGGTCCTTATGCAGTCTCTGTAAAAATATGGAAAGGACCCCTGGAGGTTTACTTTCCTGAAAAAAGTGTGTTATGTGTCGGAACCCTGGTGGTGGGTTGCGGGATATCAAGGAGGGGCACACTGGGGCAATTTCAGTCCAGCAGGCTGGAGCCAATCATGGAGCAGCACAACAGAGGCTGGAGCCAATCATGGAGCAGCACAACAGAGGCTGGAGCCAATCATGGAGCAGCACAACAGAGGAAATCAGGTGTCAGGCTAGAAAAGGTGCAAGTGTGTGGTTCATTAGGCTGCAGCCAATCACAGAGCAGCACACTGAAGCGCACGCTTACAAACCACTGGTAAGTGCTGACTACAAGTCATGACTTCAAATTGTTATATAGAATTATTACAAATTATTTGTTGTTTGTGCAGCTTAGTCAAGAGTCCCTAATTGATGAAGTCGACTCAGATTCTGACGATTTAACTGTCAAGAAAAAACCTGTAAAAAAGTATGGAAAAAGAAAAATCAAAAACACTTTTCTTCAAGACTCGGAAAGTGACGAACCAAAGGCAAATAAGATTGTTATCATGCAGCTGCAAAAGAAGAAAAATGGGGGGCGAGTTTACAGCAAGAGACACTTCTGCCTCTACTGTTCAATGTCCTGCCACAAAATGTCCCGTCATTTGACTAGAAAACATGGAAATGAAAGTGACGTAGCCAGAGCATTGGCTCTACCTGTGAAATCTAAAGCACGTAAACTTCAGTTTGATTTGATCAGGAATAGTGGAAACCGTGAGCACAATGTTGAGGTTTTAAAGGCCGGCATTGGAACTTTAGTCCCAGCTAAACAGCCAAATTCCCCAGTTAAATCCAGTGAGTTTTTGCACTGTATAGACTGTGGGGCATTGCTTAAGCGAAAGTGGCTGTGGAGGCATGTGGCCAGGTGCCGGCTTTCACAGAAAGATGCCCAGGCTAAACCAGGCTAAACCAGGCTAAACCAGGTAGAAGTAGGGTCCAGTCCCTCTGCTCCCTAGCCCAGCCTGTACCGGAGGGCATCAGCAAAAAGCTGTGGTCTTTAATTTGGGCAATGCATCAGGATGAGGTCACGGGTGTTGTCAAAGCAGAAAAGGGGATTCTGAGACTCGGAGAGCACCTGTACTTAAAACACGGGCATGATAAGACTAAGCATGATTACATTAGGCAGAAAATGAGAGAAGTCGGTAGGTTAATTAACGAAGCAAAAACCGCAGGAAAACTGAAAACAATGAAGGATTTCTTTATTCCTTCCAACTTTAACCATGTGATTGATGCAGTCAGGTCTGTGGCTGGATATGATGAGGAAACAAATCAATACAAGACTCCATCCTTGGCCCTCAAACTCGGCCATAGCCTCAGAAAGCTAGCAGATATTCTTGAATGTGACTCAAAAATGGAGCATTGTGTTGATGAACTATTTATTAAAAACCTCCAACGAAGCCGGCTGCTTTTTGAGAAGAGGTGGGACGTCTGTGTTTCTTCTGCTGCCCTACAGACCCTCCGGCAAGCCAAGTGGAACACTCCGGACCTGCTCCCTCTGACTGAGGACGTTAGAGCCATGCATGCACATATTGAGGTATGTCGACCTGAATATGTGCAAACCCTAATAAGTGAGCCAACGTCTAAGCATTGGTCTAAACTGGCCGTTTTGACTCTTTGTGAGGTCATCATTTTCAATCGAAGAAGGGAAGGTGAGGTTTCAAAGATGCCACTGACAGCCTTTACCTTAAGAAGTAAGACTGGGATCCATTCTGACATTGCTCTGGGACTGTCCCAACTTGAGAAAAAGCTGTGTCAGCATTTTCAACGCATTGAAATTAAAGGGAAAAGAAGTCGGAAAGTGCCGGTTCTTTTGACTCCTGAAATGATTGCATCCAGAGATGCTATCCTCAACCAAACTTAGAAAGCACATAGCTACTATGTCTACAGTTCTCAATATGAAAGAGAATGAGATGGACATACTTGCCAACTTCCTCGGCCATGACATTCGCATCCACAGGCAATATTACAGACTACCAGAGGGGACACTGGAGCTGGCCAAAATCAGCAAAGTGTTGATGGCCATGGAGCAGGGAAGAGTGACGGAATTCGAAGGAAAGAGCCTCGACCAGATACAAATTGAGCCTGAAGGTAATTCTTGATATTATTAAAATATGTATGATTTTTTTCCCCTAAAGGCCACTTGTATTTTTATTTTCTGTGCGACAGGGAGAGCAGTAGAGATCCTCTCACAAACGGACGGGCTAAAAGAAACTTCAAGCGGAGAACCTTCAACCATTCATCCAGATGCACCCCATGGTAGTGGCAGTGCCCCTTCTGGTAAGTGTACCAGGTGGGGGATTACAGCCAGGCTGCTTGGTCCTAACCCTGGGAGTGTATATTGCTAATATATTTTTATACTCCATGTATTTTTATTACATGGAGTGGCATTAAATTCTATGTCAAAAATAGAATCACTGCAATTCGAAAAAAAAATCAAAAATACAATTCCTTTAAAATAGTTGTTTGGTTTCTATTGACTGTTTTGTATTACTTAAAGTAGTCCCAGTAAAAAAAGATTATGTCTATGGGTCCCATTCTGAACGGCCCTGTCAAAGGGACCCACCAGGTAACAAAAACGTGTATGTGTGTGTCTGTGTGTGTATTCTGGTGATAAATAAAGACTTGAACGTCTGAAGTGTTTTTGCAACGAGGGTCAGGACAGAGGGAGTTATCCCTGGAGCGACACACTCACCACGGTCCGAGGCTTGAATGAAAGATTTAACACAAGCGGAGAATACGAAAGTGCAGGAGAGACGTGTGTGAACATGCACGTCACAACCAGTGGGGGCGGGTCCCGGCTCAAAAGTGGCCAAAATGACATGCGCTGACATGCTGCAGTACCACCCTGGGCCTGTGGGGGTGGACCTGGAATAAGAATTAGCCAATGCTAACATATAGCATTGGCAGACCTCTGGAAAACGTCTTTACAGGATGGTCCAAAAGTTGTCTCTTGGTCCAAAGCTCCGTTCCACATGTGTGTCAATCCAATCCAATCCACTTTATTTATATAGCACATTTTATAAAACAAGTTTCCAAAGTGCTGCACAGAGATAAAATCACATTTAAATATGCGCAAAGTAAAAACAATACAAATTTAATAAAAACAATAAAATACCAGTAAACTATAAACATGTGATAAAGACAATAAAATACTAGTTATCCGATTTAAAAAGAATAAATAAATAAAAACAATAAAACAAATAAAACAAAATAAAGATAAAAATAGGACCACACAACTCACGCGGTGTTAAAGGCCAGAGAGTAAAAATGCGTCTTAAGACGAGACTTAAAACATTCCACAGAGGGAGCAGTTTTGACGTGTGGGGGCAGAGCGTTCCAGAGCTTTGGTCCCCCCCCCCCAAAGAAGGCCCTGTCCCCCCACAGAGAAGGCCCTGTCCCCCCCACAGAGAAGGCCCTGTCCCCCCCACAGAGAAGGCCCTGTCCCCCCACAGAGAAGGCCCTGTCCCCCCCACAGAGAAGGCCCTGTCCCCCCCACAGAGAAGGCCCTGTCCCCCCCACAGAGAAGGCCCTGTCCCCCCACAGAGAAGGCCCTGTCCCCCCCACAGAGAAGGCCCTGTCCCCCCACAGAGAAGGCCCTGTCCCCCCCACAGAGAAGGCCCTGTCCCCCCACAGAGAAGGCCCTGTCCCCCCCACAGAGAAGGCCCTGTCCCCCCACAGAGAAGGCCCTGTCCCCCCACAGAGAAGGCCCTGACCCCCCACAGAGAAGGCCCTGTCCCCCCACAGAGAAGGCCCTGACCCCCCACAGAGAAGGCCCGTCCCCCCCCAGAGAAGGCCCTGTCCCCCCACAGAGAAGGCCCTGTCCCCCCACAGAGAAGGCCCTGTCCCCCCACAGAGAAGGCCCTGACCCCCCACAGAGAAGGCCCTGTCCCCCCACAGAGAAGGCCCGTCCCCCCACAGAGAAGGCCTTGTCCCCCCACAGAGAAGGCCCTGTCCTCCCCACAGAGAAGGCCCTGTCCCCCCACAGAGAAGGCCCTGTCCCCCCCACAGAGAAGGCCCTGTCCCCCCACAGAGAAGGCCCGTCCCCCCACAGAGAAGGCCTTGTCCCCCCACAGAGAAGGCCCTGTCCTCCCCACAGAGAAGGCCCTGTCCTCCCCACAGAGAAGGCCCTGTCCCCCCACAGAGAAGGCCCTGTCCCCCCACAGAGAAGGCCTTGTCCCCCCACAGAGAAGGCCCTGTCCCCCCCACAGAGAAGGCCTTGTCCCCCCACAGAGAAGGCCCTGTCCCCCCCACAGAGAAGGCCCTGACCCCCCACAGAGAAGGCCCTGTCCCCCCCACAGAGAAGGCCCTGACCCCCCACAGAGAAGGCCCTGTCCCCCCCACAGAGAAGGCCCTGTTCCCCCCACAGAGAAGGCCCTGTCCCCCCACAGAGAAGGCCCTGTTCCCCCACAGAGAAGGCCCTGTCCCCCCCCAGAGAAGGCCCTGACCCCCCCACAGAGAAGGCCCTGTCCCCCCACAGAGAAGGCCCTGTCCCCGGGTTTTAAGCCTCGCCTTAGGCACCACGAGCTGGAGCTGGCCCTCGGACCTCAGCGCGTGGGGCGGGGGATACATTTGGATGAGGTCCGAGATGTAAGGAGGGGCCAGTCCGTTCAAAGCTTTAAAAACAAACAATAAAATCTTAAAAATCAATTCTAAAATAAACAGGAAGCCAGTGCAAAGAAGCTAAAACCGGTGAAATGTGCTCACGGTTTTTGGTTCCTGTTAAAAGCCGTGCCGCGGAGTTCTGGACTAACTGTAAGCGGGAAAGTGCCTTCTGTGAAATCCCAGAGTAAA
The DNA here is from genome assembly GCA_964034765.1 of Knipowitschia caucasica. Lineage (NCBI taxonomy): Eukaryota > Metazoa > Chordata > Actinopteri > Gobiiformes > Gobiidae > Knipowitschia > Knipowitschia caucasica. The sequence continues at coordinate 108,193 of OZ035828.1, forward strand.
GTGCATTACAGTCGTCCAGACGTGAAGAAATAAAAGCGTGCACGACTTGTTCAAAAAGTTTAAAGGATAAAAAAGGCTTTACCTTAGATAAAAGAGGAAGGTGATAAAAGCCTGATTTCACGACTGTGCTGATCTGTCTGTCAAAGTTAAAATCACTGTCCATGGTGACGCCAAGGTTGGTGGCAAAGGGATGGACATTATCCCTGAGGGTGCCCAGGTCCAGTAGGGGATCCGTGGGCCCAAACAAAACAATATCAGTTTTCCCCTCATTCAGGCAGAGAACATTTTGGGCCAACCAAGCCTTGACGTCACCAAGGCGGTCCAGCAGGGGGTGTCAGGGGCCCTTTTGTTTCTTGGAGATGGGCATATAGATCTGGCAGTCGTCTGCATAAAAGTGGTAAGCAATGCCATGCTTTCTAAAAATAGCACCAAGTGGGAGGAGGTATATAGAGAAGAGGAGTGGGCCAAGAATAGAACCCTGGGTTCACTCAATGCTGAGTGTTCTGGACCAGTCTAGTTTAGTCGCTGTGGACTTTAGAAGTCATTTGTTTAAATGAATGGGGCTCGTGCAGCTGACGCATGCACAGATGCGTTTTTTTCACATTTTCCAGCCCCCGCGGCCATTTTGAAACTGCCCATAGACCACGGAAGTTGTGGCACATTAGTTAGAGCGGCGGAGATAGGCGTCGCTACGTCTGTTAATGTTTACAGTCTATGGTCACAACTGAAGACATAATGTGACGCACAATATCAAGTCCCCGCCACTCCTCATCCCCCACTCCCCGCCACCCGCCACACTGACCCCCCTCATCTGGGCTTTAGAAGAGGGCCCTGGCCCACCTCTCTTAGGCTGCGGCCACATGCACAGCCTAAAGCCCGGTTTAAGTGGGCGATTAGATCCGGGCTTTAGGTGCATGTGACCGCGGCAAGTTGGCTTTGGCACGATAGTCTCAACCGCGCCCAGGCACGCTTGAAGACTTGGGCCAGGGCCCGCTTTAAAGCCCAGATGAGGGGGGTCAGTGGCGGGTGGTGGGGAGTGGGGGGTGAGGTGCGGTGGGTCACATTACGTCTTCAGTTGTGACGTGCATTTTCACACACATCTCTCCTGCACTTCTCCGCTTGTGTTAAACCTTTCATATAAGCCCCTGGTTATGGTTAGGGCGGTCGAGTGGCGCGCACACACACACACACACACACACACACACAGAGAATTGCTGCACTTTGCATCAAAGCAATGTGGACAAGTGTGAGATGTGTGTTTTCCTAAACAACGCGATCCGTACTCTCAAGCTGTAAGCTACAGTGGCAGTTAGCTACAGTAGCAGTTAGCCACAGTGGCAGTTAGCCACAGTGGCAGTTAGCCACAGTGGCAGTTAGCCACAGTGGCAGTTAGCCACAGTGGCAGTTAGCCACAGTAGCTGTTAGCCACAGTGGCAGTTAGCCACAGTGGCAGTTAGCCACAGTAGCTGTTAGCCACAGTAGCTGTTAGCCACAGTAGCTGTAAGCTACAGTGGCAGTTAGCTACAGTAGCAGTTAGCCACAGTGGCAGTTAGCCACAGTGGCAGTTAGCCACAGTGGCAGTTAGCCACAGTAGCTGTTAGCCACAGTGGCAGTTAGCCACAGTGGCAGTTAGCCACAGTAGCTGTTAGCCACAGTGGCAGTTAGCCACAGTGGCAGTTAGCCACAGTAGCTGTTAGCCACAGTAGCTGTTAGCCACAGTAGCTGTAAGCCACAGTAGCAGTTAGCTACAGTAGCAGTTAGCTACAGTAGCTGTTAGCTACAGTAGCAGTTAGCTACAGTAGCAGTTAGCTACAGTAGCAGTTAGCTACAGCTGTTAGCTACAGCAGCAGAATGTAAACAGGAAGAGAAACGGAAACTTAACTCGGACAATGAGGTCGTGGCTGAAGTTAGTATTAGCGCCACCAGCTGGACAGAGTGTTGTACTACAGCACAGTTACTCATACACGTTCTTGTGACCGCGGGCCGTTTTCACTCCTCTGAGGCGACGACCCGGGCCACATGGCCCAGTACGTCTGTAAAAACCTATTTATGCACAGATCACAGGTCTGAATTCAAAACTGTTTTTAACATCTGTCAGTTTCTGTCGGCTTCTTGTTTGGCACCATCTTGACAAAGAAAAATCTTTTGATGAGACAATACCTGGTTCAGATGAAAAAGATGAATATGTACAACACTAGTAGTAGTAGTAGACTAGTAAAAGCAGGTTCAAATGTAAATCACCTCCTGTGGACTCACCACCTGCAGAGGATCAGTGAGGGGCTGGTGCTCTGACTGCCACCCCCCTGACCCGGAAATGGATTAAGGGGAAGAAGATGGATGGATGGATGGAAATGTAAATCAAGGTGTGTGAAGAGACTGGACTCTTAAACCACATGAATGCATTGTGTAGACATTTAACATTTATTACTAGTCTCCTCACTACACAACATTATTAAGTAATCAGTGTTGTGCGTGAACGAGTTCAAAAGACTTTCCATGATCGCTCTGGATGAACTGCAGATAACTACAGCTGAGGTGGGGATGGTGTGTTCAGGGTGATGAGCTGTGTTGCTTTTACGCCAAACATATCGTTTTGCATTGTGGCCAAAAAGTTTGATTTTGGTTTCATCTGACCAGAGCACCTTCTTCCACATGTTTGGTGTGTCTCCCAGGTGGCTTGTGGCAAACTTTAAGAGACTTTTATGGATATCTTTGAGAAATGGCTTTCTTCTTGCCACTCTTCCATAAAGGCCAGATTTGTGCAGTGCACGACTGATTGTTGTCCTATGGACAGACTCTCCCACCTCAGCTGTAGTTATCTGCAGTTCATCCAGAGTGATCATGGGCCTCTTGGCTGCATCTCTGATCAGTCTTCTCCTTGTTTGAGATGAAAGTTTGGAGGGACGGCCGGGTCTTGGTAGATTTGCAGTGGTCTGATACTCCTTCCATTTCAATATAATTGCTTGCACACTGCTCCTTTAGATGTTTAAAGCTTGGGAAATCTTTTTGTATCCAAATCCGACTTTAAACTTCTCCACAACAGTATCTCGGACCTGCCTGGTGTGTTCCTTTGTCTTCATGGTTCTCTCTGCGCTTTAAACAGAACCCTGAGACTATCAAAGAGCAGGTGCATTTATACGGAGACTTGATTACACACAGGAGCATTCTATTTATCATCATCAGTCATTTAGGACAACATTGGATCATTCAAAGATCCTCACTGAACTTCTGGACTGAGTTTGTTGCACTGAAAGTAAAGGGGCCCAATAATATTGCACGCCCCACTTTTCAGTTTTTTATTTGTTAAAAAAGTTTAAATTATCCTATAAATTTCGTTCCACTTCACGATTGTGTCCCACTTGTTGTTGATTCTTGACAAAAAAATTTAAATTTCATATCTTTATGTTTGAAGCCTGAAATGTGGCAAAATGTTGAAAGGTTCAAGGGGGCCGAATACTTTCGCAAGGCACTGTAGCTCGTAGTGTGAAAAAAATATGTATTTAAGTATCTCACAAAAAAAGTAAAATTAACTGAACTTTGAACTAGTTCAGAATTAAAAATGTGAACTTTGAACGTGAACTGTTCACTTTGAGCATGTATGAACTGAACTTGAACTATATTGATTAATCATTTATAACAGGTTTTCTAACACTGCCTGTCTACTGTATTTTACACAGAAGTTAATCTGAACGATGTCATGGGACGACATCATCTAGAATTCTGGTTAGAATTCTGGTTGCTATGGTAACTCCAAAGTCCTCTGTCTGTGGCCCAGTGGCTCAGAGCCTCAGTCTGTGCTGAGCAGCGCAGAGAGAGGCTGTGTTTGACAGCTCTCTCCAGATGTTCGGGTTTTTGCCTGTTTTTACTCTTTTCTTTGAGTCGTTGGTACTGATCGTGTCCAGTTTGCATTCATCAGTTGAAGACGCTCGGTAAGTGATAAAACACATATTTTGACAACATTTGTTAACAGAGGAAACTCTCACACTACGTGAATGCTTTGCAGATAACAACATTTATGATCTGCATTAACTCGTTGTCTCTTCATTACCAATGGCACGTACACAAAGTAGAAAAGTATAATATTGTTAAAAAGTTACGTCCTTCTGTAAACTTTAAAAGTTAAATCAAAACATGATGTAGACTTGACATACATGCAAAGAGCCATATTTGTTTGCTCTAAAAACAAAAGCGTGGTAATCATCAACATTATTATTATAATTAAAAATACTAGCAGTGGGTAAAGTGCCGCTGAGTCTTCAGTACAGATGAATGTGCAGAACATCTCTCACTGGGACCAGTGTCAAACTGTCCATGTTTCACTGTCAATCCTATTGAATTCACTAACACAATAATGTGTTATTTAACAAATAATCCACTTCATTAAAACTTGCTTCATATTTATCCTTTGAAAATGTGTCATATGTGCTATTATATGTTTATTAGTGATGGGCCAATGAAGGCCTTTACACACTGACAGGCAATTTCCACAGTAGGCATTAACAGCGCGTAAGCGTTGACTGCTGTCCCTGTGTAGTCTGTGGAGCAGTGTAGAGGACAGTACGGAGACTGATGCTGTCCCTGTGTAGTCTATGGAGCAGTGTAGAGGACAGTACAGAGACTGATGCTGTCCCTGTGTAGTCTATGGAGCAGTGTAGAGGACAGTACAGAGACTGATGCTGTCCCTGTGTAGTCTGTGGAGCAGTGCAGAGGACAGTACAGAGACTGATGCTGTCCCTGTGTAGTCTGTGGAGCAGTGTAGAGGACAGTACAGAGACTGATGCTGTCCCTGTGTAGTCTGTGGAGCAGTGTAGAGGACAGTACAGAGACTGATGCTGTCCCTGTGTAGTCTATGGAGCAGTGTAGAGGACAGTACAGAGACTGATGCTGTCCCTGTGTAGTCTATGGAGCAGTGTAGAGGACAGTACAGAGACTGATGCTGTCCCTGTGTAGTCTATGGAGCAGTGCAGAGGACAGTACAGAGACTGATGCTGTCTCTGTGTAGTCTATGGAGCAGTGCAGAGGACAGTACAGAGACTGATGCTGTCCCTGTGTAGTCTGTGGAGCAGTGTAGAGGACAGTACAGAGACTGATGCTGTCCCTGTGTAGTCTATGGAGCAGTGTAGAGGACAGTACAGAGACTGATGCTGTCCCTGTGTAGTCTATGGAGCAGTGTAGAGGACAGTACAGAGACTGATGCTGTCCCTGTGTAGTCTGTGGAGCAGTGTAGAGGACAGTACAGAGACTGATGCTGTCCCTGTGTAGTCTATGGAGCAGTGTAGAGGACAGTACAGAGACTGATGCTGTCCCTGTGTAGTCTATGGAGCAGTGTAGAGGACAGTACAGAGACTGATGCTGTCCCTGTGTAGTCTATGGAGCAGTGTAGAGGACAGTACAGAGACTGATGCTGTCCCTGTGTAGTCTGTGGAGCAGTGTAGAGGACAGTACAGAGACTGATGCTGTCCCTGTGTAGTCTATGGAGCAGTGCAGAGGACAGTACAGAGACTGATGCTGTCCCTGTGTAGTCTATGGAGCAGTGTAGAGGACAGTACAGAGACTGATGCTGTCCCTGTGTAGTCTGTGCAGCAGTGTAGAGGACAGTACAGAGACTGATGCTGTCCCTGTGTAGTCTGTGGAGCAGTGTAGAGGACAGTACAGAGACTGATGCTGTCCCTGTGTAGTCTATGGAGCAGTGTAGAGGACAGTACAGAGACTGATGCTGTCCCTGTGCCGTCTGTGCAGCAGTGCAGAGGACAGTACAGAGACTGATGCTGTCCCTGTGTAGTCTATGGAGCAGTGTAGAGGACAGTACAGAGACTGATGCTGTCCCTGTGTAGTCTATGGAGCAGTGTAGAGGACAGTACAGAGACTGATGCTGTCCCTGTGTAGTCTGTGGAGCAGTGTAGAGGACAGTACAGAGACTGATGCTGTCCCTGTGTAGTCTGTGGAGCAGTGTAGAGGACAGTACAGAGACTGATGCTGTCCCTGTGTAGTCTGTGGAGCAGTGTAGAGGACAGTACAGAGACTGATGCTGTCCCTGTGTAGTCTATGGAGCAGTGTAGAGGACAGTACAGAGACTGATGCTGTCCCTGTGTAGTCTATGGAGCAGTGTAGAGGACAGTACAGAGACTGATGCTGTCCCTGTGTAGTCTGTGGAGCAGTGTAGAGGACAGTACAGAGACTGATGCTGTCCCTGTGTAGTCTGTGGAGCAGTGTAGAGGACAGTACAGAGACTGATGCTGTCCCTGTGTAGTCTATGGAGCAGTGTAGAGGACAGTACAGAGACTGATGCTGTCCCTGTGTAGTCTATGGAGCAGTGTAGAGGACAGTACAGAGACTGATGCTGTCCCTGTGTAGTCTATGGAGCAGTGTAGAGGACAGTACAGAGACTGATGCTCTCCCTGTGTAGTCTGTGGAGCAGTGTAGAGGACAGTACAGAGACTGATGCTGTCCCTGTGTAGTCTATGGAGCAGTGTAGAGGACAGTACAGAGACTGATGCTGTCCCTGTGTAGTCTGTGGAGCAGTGTAGAGGACAGTACAGAGACTGATGTAGAGCAACACAAACCACATGTGTTTGTCTTCATGGTCTCTGTGCGATACAAGTGCTGTGTGTGTGTGTGTGTGTGGATACGATCTAAAGCCAAGGGTCACTATAAAAATCATTTTCCACATGTGTTTTCAATGGAGACGCGTTGCAGGGCACAAAATTAGAAATCCATCCTAGAAATACATCATACGTCCGTCATACGTCCGTCATACGTGTGTCATACGTCCGTCATACGTCCATCATACGTGTGTCATATGTGTGTCATACGTTCATCATACGTGTGTCATATGTGTGCCATACGTCCGTCATACGTGTGTCATACGTGTGTCATACGTCCGTCATACGTTCATCATACGTGTGTCATGTGTGTCATACGTCTGTCATACGTGTGTCATACGTCTGTCATACGTGTGTCATACGTGTATCATACGTCCGTCATACGTCCGTCATACGTCCGTCATACGTGTGTCATACGTGTGTCATACGTGTGTCATACGTCCGTCATACGTCCGTCATACGTGTGTCATACGTCCGTCATACGCGCGTATAACACTAGTGTAAATATCACCATTGGTTTACATGTAAACATGTTACGTGCGTCTGCTGCACGTATAACACGTATGTGCTGTAACGCCTCCTGTGGATTTATTTATGTGGGCGGCACGGTGGCTGAGTGGATAGCACTCTCGCCTCTCAGCAAGAAGTGGAGTTTGCATGTTCTCCCCGTGTCTGCGTAGGTTTCCTCCGGGTACTCCGGTTTCCCCTACCACTAAAAATATGTCCAATAGTTCTGGCATGCGCCTCCTGTACTGGCCCCGCTCCCATCTCTGTGTGGAGTGAGAGACAAATGCCCAAAAAATAACAATTGTAAACCGCTTTGTGACTCTGGTCTGTGAAAGGCGGTACTTACTTATAATGTTCTGATTTTTATTGTAATGTATTTATATAACGACCATCTATTGAACACAACATTTTTAGATTTATACATTTCTTTTTTCTAATGTATATATTTTGAGTTCATGCCGAGCCGCTATAGTGGATTTCAGTTTTCTTCCAATATCTTGTTAATTGTTTAATAGCTGTTATTCTTACAGTCCAAAGATGTAATATTATTTTTCCTCCAGAACGTTTGGTTGAAAACCAAAAAAGAGGTGTTTTGGTTTCAGGCTCATACTTCAGCCACAGATATGTTTGATCATTTGTATGAACTGATTCCAGTCGGTCTGAATGTTGGTCTGCACATGACTGTGTTTCAGCGCAGTCTCTCTCTGAACTGTTCTGGGTCAGTGCATTTACAGACATGACTGTGTTTCAGCGCAGTCTCTCTCTGAACTGTTCTGGGTCAGTGCATTTACAGACATGACTGTGTTTCAGCGCAGTCTCTCTCTGAACTGTTCTCGGTCAGTGCATTTACAGACATGACTGTGTTTCAGCGCAGTCTCTCTCTGAACTGTTCTGGGTCAGTGCATTTACAGACATGACTGTGTTTCAGCGCAGTCTCTCTCTGAACTGTTCTGGGTCAGTGCATTTACAGACATGACTGTGTTTCAGCGCAGTCTCTCTCTGAACTGTTCTGGGTCAGTGCATTTACAGACATGACTGTGTTTCAGTGCAGTCTCTCTCTGAACTGTTCTGGGTCAGTGCATTTACAGACAGAGGTGTTATTAGGATCTCACCAACAGCTTCATGCAGACTTGTGCCAGGATGGAGACTTCAGATAAAAGTTTTTACAGCCCAAACTCCACTCCTCATCTGTCAGAGGGTTTTGGAGGTTCTTTTCCCAAGGTATTTTCATTTGCTTTACTTCATTATCATTTTCATCATTGAGAATTTGTCTCTACAAATTTTTATAGTTTGGATTCTCATAGACTTTCAGAAAGTGTAAAATCAGTCGGTGAGGAGGTTGAGCCGGCTGAGTTTTCTCTCTTATGTACGATCTTACTTGGAGGAATCTGTAAAAGTGATCAGTTGGGAGCTTATACTTCTTTTCTAAATGTTCAAAAGTTTCTATAATGTGGTTCTTAAAGAGTTGATGGAACCTTTTCAGACCCTGATCCTTCCACATTCTGAAAGTCTCATCTGTACGAATTGGAGCAAAGTCTGGGTCCTGACAGATTCCTCTAAGAAAGACAGTATCTATTGGCTTTATCTTACATTTCCAACAAATATTACTCCAGATTTTGCATGTATGATGGATAATTAAGATTATATTCTTTTATGGTTCCACTGATTGCCCTGAGAAGATATAGGAAGAGGCTGAAGCTGCCATGTGTGTTTCAATACTTATCCATTTTGGATTCACTTCACGATTCATCCATGTAAGGATGTATTTGAATTGAGATGCATAATAGTCCCAAATCAAGTTTGGTAGACCCACGTCTGGTGGTCCCTAAGGTTTCAAAAAGCACTGTCGGTGGCAGAGCATTTAGCTCCAAGCTCCTTTACTGTGGAATCAGCTTCACCCACGTTAAGGAAGCAGACACTGTCTCTACGTTTAAGGCCAGGCTTAAAACACTCTTCTAAGACTTAGCATTTGGCTAGGTTGTTTGTCTGGTCCGGTCTCGTCCGGTCTTGGAGTCTGCGTATATGGGACCCGGTCCGCTGCATCTTCAACCCTACGCTCTAGGCTAGGCTAAAACAGTCCTCTTAATTTAGCATATGGCTAGGAAGGTAAGACTCAGGGAAGGCTAAACAGACAGGCCTCCTCTCTGACAATGTTTAAAACCAGGTTAAAGACAGTTCTGTTTAGCTGTGCTACAACTGAGGGATTTTATATTTTTATCTTTCTTTTTAATGTTCTGTGATTATTTATGATTTTAATGCTTTCTTGTTTTGTTCGGCACTTTGAATTGCCTTGTGTATGAATTGTGCTATTTAAATAAACTTGCCTTGCCTTGCCTAAACATCTTAGACTGTCAGTCAAGCTGCATAGGGCGCCCCCTGCTGGAGAAGTATGGTAACAGCACTATCCTCTCCTCCTTCCTACTCTATCTGTTTAGCATTTTTAGGATTCTGACTGTAGTTTGTTCATTGCTATTCACCCGTTGTCCCATTGTCTGTTTCATGGTACGATGACGGGATCTCTGAGCCTGGCCTCCTCCATCTACACCTGCGGACTGCCCCGCCCGACCCGCCTGGGAGTGCTTCAGTCCTGCACCGGACCTGTCCACGTCCTGTAGCTTAGGTCCTGGATCTACAGCCCGTCTGTCCGTGGGAGTGGATCCCTTTCTCAATACGTGGGTCTCTCCGAGGTTTTCTCACTTTTTTCCCACTGGGTTTTTCTTCGGAGTTTTTCCTCTGATGCAGGAGGGTCTGTTGGACAGTTAGTGTCCAACAAAAAGGATGTGATGATCCAGGACACTTTAACATTCTACAACATGTATGACATTTATCAACATGTATGACATTTTTTAACATGTGTTCTATATTATTTTAACTGTTGATTCTCTGATCTGTGTTGGTGATTTCAATGGTTTTGTTAAGTCTCTGAGATGACTTTTGTTGTGATTTAAGGCTGTACAAGAATGAATTGTATTGTATTGTGTTTGTTGTTGTAAATGCCCGTGTGTAGGCAGATGCGTACACACGGGCATAGGGCCTGTGTGTTTGTGTTTGTCAATGCCTTGTGTATAGGCAGATGCCTACACATGGGCAAAAGGCCTGTGTGTTTGTAAATGCCCGTGTGTAGGCAGATGCGTACACACGGGCATAAGGCCTATGGCAGATACGTGCACACGGAATAGCCCTATGTGTTTGTAAATGCCCTGTGTGTAGGCGGGCATGAGCCCTATGTGTTTGTAAATGCCCTGTGTGTAGGCGGGCATGAGCCCTATGTGTTTGTTAATTCCCTGTGTGTAGGCGGGCATGAGCCCTATGTGTTTGTAAATGCCCTGTGTGTAGGCGGGCATGAGCCCTATGTGTTTGTTAATTCCCTGTGTGTAGGCGGGCATGAGTCCTATCTGTTTGTAAATGCCCTGTGTGTAGGCGGGCATGAGTCCTATGTGTTTGTAAATGCCCTGTGTGTAGGCGGGCATGAGTCCTATCTGTTTGTAAATGCCCTGTGTGTAGGCGGGCATGAGTCCTATGTGTTTGTAAATGCCCTGTGTGTAGGCGGGCATGAGTCCTATGTGTTTGTAAATGCCCTGTGTATAGGCGGGCATGAGTCCTATGTGTTTGTAAATGCCCTGTGTGTAGACGGGCATGAGCCCTATGTGTTTGTAAATGCCCTGTGTATAGGCGGGCATGAGTCCTATGTGTTTGTAAATGCCCTGTGTGTAGGCGGGCATGAGTCCTATGTGTTTGTAAATGCCCTGTGTGTAGGCGGGCATGAGCCCTATGTGTTTGTGTTTGTAAATAAAAAATAATAAATTAAGAATAAAGTTCTAAATTCTTCTTTTGGCATTCAAAGCCACAAATGGCTTGGCTCCGTCTTATCTTCAAGCCTTGTTAATGTCTTATCAACCAAGCCAAGCACTGCGCTCGCAAAACCCCAGACGTCTGGTGGTCCCTAAGGTTTCAAAAAGCACTGTTGGTGGCAGAGCATTTAGCTCCAAGCCCCTTTACTGTGGAATCAGCTTCACCCACGTTAAGGAAGCAGACACTGTCTCTACATTTAAGGCCAGGCTTAAAACACTCTTCTTAACTTAGCATTTGGCTAGGTTGTTTGTCCGGTCAGGTCTCGTCCGGTCTTGGAGTCTGCGTATATGGGACCCGGTCCGCTGCATCTTCAACCCTACGTTCCAGGCTAGGCTAAAACAGTCCTCTTTAGTTTAGCATATGGCTAGGAAGGTAAGACTCAGGGAAGGCTAAACATCTTAGACTGTCAGTCAAGCTGCATAGGGAGCCCCCTGCTGGAGAAGTATGGTAACAGCACTATCCTCTCCTCCTTCCTACTCTATCTGTTTACCATTATTAGGATTTTGACTGCAGTTTGTTCATTGCTATTCACCCATTGTCCCATTGTCTGTTTCATGGTACGATGACGGGATCTCTGAGCCTGGCCTCCTCCATCTACACCTGCGGACTGCCCCGCCCGACCCGCCTGGGAGTGCTTCAGTCCTGCACCGGACCTGTCCACGTCCTGTAGCTTAGGTCCTGGATCTACAGCCCGTCTGTCCGTGGGAGTGGATCCCTTTCTCAATACGTGGGTCTCTCCGAGGTTTCTCTCTTTTTTGACACTGGGTTTTTCTTCTGAGTTTTTCCTCTGATGCAGGAGGGTCTGTTGGACAGTTAGTGTCCAACAAAAAGGATGTGATGATCCAGGACACTTTAACATTCTACAACATGTATGACATTTATCAACATGTGTTCGATAATATTTTAACTGTTGATTCTCTGATCTGTGTTGGTGATTTCAATGGTTTTGTTAAGTCTCTGAGATGACTTTTGTTGTGATTTAAGGCTGTACAAGAATGAATTGTATTGTATTGTATTGTATTGTGTTTGTTGTTGTAAATGCCCGTGTGTAGGCAGATGCGTACACACGGGCATAGGGCCTGTGTGTTTGTGTTTGTCAATGCCTTGTGTATAGGCAGATGCCTACACATGGGCAAAAGGCCTGTGTGTTTGTAAATGCCCGTGTGTAGGCAGATGCGTACACACGGGCATAAGGCCTATGGCAGATGCGTGCACACGGAAAAGGCCTATGTGTTTGTAAATGCCCTGTGTGTAGGCGGGCATGAGTCCTATGTGTTTGTAAATGCCCTGTGTATAGGCGGGCATGAGTCCTATGTGTTTGTAAATGCCCTGTGTGTAGGCGGGCATGAGTCCTATGTGTTTGTGTTTGTAAATAAAAAATATTAAATTAAGAATAAAGTTCTAAATTCTTCTTTTGGCATTCAAAGCCACAAATGGCGTGGCTCCTTCTTATCTTCAAGCCTTGGTAATGTCTTATCAACCAAGCCGAGCACTGCGCTCGCAAAACGCCAGACGTCTGGTGGTCCCTAAGGTTTCAAAAAGCACTGTTGGTGGCAGAGCATTTAGCTCCAAGCTCGTTTACTGTGGAATCAGCTTCACCCACGTTCAGGAAGCAGACACTGTCTCTACGTTTAAGGCCAGGCTTAAAACACTCTTCTTAACTTAGCATTTGGCTAGGTTGTTTGTCCGGTCAGGTCTCGTCCGGTCTTGGAGTCTGCGTATATGGGACCCGGTCCGCTTCATCTTCAACCCTACACTCTAGTTTAGGCTAAAACAGTCCTCTTTAGTTTAGCATATGGCTAGGAAGGTAAGACTCAGGGAAGGCTAAACTCCTCAGACTGTCAGTCAAGCTGCATAGGGAGCCCCCTGCTGGAGAAGTATGGTAACAGCACTATCCTCTCCTCCTTCCTACTTTATCTGTTTAGCATTAATAGGATTTTGACTGCAGTTCATTGCTATTCACCCATTGTCTCATTGTCACATTGTCTGTTCCATGGTACAATGACGGGACCTCTGGACCTGGCCTCCTCCATCTACAGGCAGGCTCCCAGGCAGGTCCCCGCCCAACCTGCCTGGGAGTTCTTCAGTCCTACACCGGACCTGTCCATGTTCAGTGGCCGCTGGTCCACGTTCTGTAGCTTAGGTCCTGGATCTACAGCCTCAGTCCTCGTTCTACAGTCTGAGTCCTCGATCTAAAGCCCGTCCGTCCGTGGGCCCGTGTGTAGGCAGATGCGTGTCCTCAAAATAAATAATTACTATACAAATTAAGCTGAATGTGCAAATTCAAAACTGAAAGACAGAGTGCAAAATCCCCCTTCTAAGCCCACCAATCACAAAGCCCTGCCAGCCTCCTGCCAACCTTCTGACAGCCAAGCGGGCATTTAAAAGTTAGCCACTCCCTGACAAATGGAGCTCGCGAAGGTTCAATCTGGTAGACTGATTGCCAAAGCTATCCCCTCCAATCACACATCAAACGCCCATTCCCAGCCAACCTATGCAGGCCAGGCAAGCAGCTTAAAAGCGGAGACTCCCACTTCACGGCCTTCTCAAGCCTCGCAAACCACCACCTCCCCTCCTCCGCCTCCCCTCCTCCGCCTCCCCTCCTCCGCCTCTATCTCCTTGCTCGAGCGTGCACTCTTTCCTGCTGCCCTAGTGCCACCACCAGTTCCTAGGCCTCGGGGGGATCGTGCGCGCACTCAGCAGGAGCCTCGCTGGCCCTAATTGCTCCTCCTGCTCTGGCTCCTGCTCTGGCTCCTGCTCCGGCTCCTGCTCCGGCTCCTGCTCCTGCTTTGGCTCCTGCTCTGGCTCCTGCTTTGGCTCCTGCCCTGGCTCCTGCTTTGGCTCCTGACCTGGCTCCTGCTCCGGCTCCTGCTTTGGCTCCTGCCCTGGCTCCTGCTCTGGCTCCTGCCCTGGCTCCTGCTTTGGATCCTGACCTGGCTCCTGCTTTGGATCCTGACCTGGCTCCTGCTTTGGCTCCTGCCCTGGCTCCCGCTCTAGCCCTGCTCTGGCTCCTCCTCTGGCTCTTCCTCTGGCTCCTGCTCCGCCTACGCCCCATTCACACCATACTCTAGCCCCCATCAGTGCTTGACCCCGGGGGGTCTGAGATCATCTTCAGCTGCTATCGATCTCATTGCTGCAAGTGTCACTGCCGGGGTCAATGCGCCAAATAAATAAATATTTTTGAATGTATTAATTGTGTCTTTGGTCTCTTCAGATTCAATTAGTACTACTATACTACTACTTACTACCTCTACTGCTACTACTACTAAACGACAACTACTACTACTACTACAACTACTACCACCACTTCTACTACTTTTTTTATATCCGAGCCCGGAGTTATTGAGTGATAATAAAGCTATGCCTCACGGTTGACTCTGGCCTGGTCTTATTGGCAGAGAATCCCGCCTCACTTCCCTGAACAGGTGGACTTAAGGTGCGAGCTCCTGGGGATGTGACCCAGAAGGAGGGGAGCGACCCGGGGGAGAGAGGGTACTGCAGGACTTGGCCTCTTTAAAAGTGGCCTCACCTGCTCAAAGAAACCCACGGAGCTCCTTTGAATGGGCTCAGGGATGTTCTTACAGTCAGTAATGTGCTCCAGTTTTCCTGATTTCTCAGATCTACCAGGTCAGTTCATGACATATACTAGTACTTCTACAACTACTATTACTTTCTACAACTACTATATTTTCAACCATGTATTTGTTTGTATTGATTAATGTGAAAAACAATATAAACATGTTGTTGTGGCGCCCCTGTGTGGTTTTTGTGTGTTTTGTTTCAGGCATGGCTCCTGCGGGTGTGGTCCTGGAGCAGGCACAGATGTCTTCAGTTCCCTCATCACCACACTGTTAAAGTGTCTGGAACTCTAAATGAATTACAAATGTTAAGAATTGTGTTAAATTGACCTCCTGGCCTAAAATGTTGATATAAAATAAGTCATTTTATTAATTATAATATTACAGGTAAGTTCCTCCTTCCCTTCTCTTAGCTATAGCTAAGCTATAGAATCCACGATGCCGTCCACGTTAACCAATCGAGTCATGCCAAGGGCTGTCAATCATCGACGACTGAACCTATATCTATAATCATTTATATATGAACCTATATCCATAATCATTTATATACTGAACCTATATCCATAATCATTTATATACTGAACCTATATCCATAATCATTTATATACTGAACCTATATCCATAATCATTTATATACTGAACCTATATCCATAATCATTTATATACTGAACCTATATCCATAATCATTTATATACTGACTCCCACTGATGACTGCTGTCGTTGTGTCCTTGGGCAAGACACTTAACCCCACTTTGCCCAAAGCCCCCACTGAAAGATCAAGGCTATGCTTACATTGACAGAGCAGCCGTCTTCCTGTGGACTCACCACCTGCAGAGGGTCAGTGAGGGGCTGGTGCTCTGTGATTTGGGTGCAGCACTGACTGCCACCCCCCTGACCCAGAAATGGATTAAGGAGAAGAGGATGGATGGATGGATTTATATACTGAGCCTATATCCATAATCATTCATATATGAACCTATATCCATAATCATTTATACAGTGCCTTGCGAAAGTATTCGGCCCCCTTGAACCTTTCAACATTTCGCCACATTTCAGGCTTCAAACATAAAGATATAAAATTGTAATTTTGTGTCATGAATCAACAAGTGGGACACAATCGTGAAGTGGAACGAAATTTATTGGATAATTTAAACTTTTTTAACAAATAAAAAACTGAAAAGTGGGGCGTGCAATATTGTTCGGCCCCTTTACTTTTTTTTTTCTTGTACACAAACCAAAAGTGAACAAACAGGTAACCCCCCCCCACCCCAAAACAACTCATACATACACTCATTCACACCAGCATTTTCACAACTAATCTGTAACTTATTTAAATTAACCGTTCTTTTAGTATAGTCCTCGTTGTCGTCATCATAATATTCCAAAATTCAGCATTTACCAAAAATAAAAATAATAAATAAAATAAAATAAACAGCAAACAATGACAAAAATAAATCCACAAAATTAGAAAATAAGAACTAAGAAATTTGAACAGAAACAAAAAGATAAACTACAATAATAATGCTAATTAAATGGAATACATACACACACACACGCACATATATACACATACATATATACAAACACACGTATGCAAAGACTTGCACAAACACAGACATATAAAGGAACATACATAACTACACACAGACATATAAAGGAACATACATAACTACATACAGACATATAAAGGAACATACATAACTACATACAGACATATGAAGGAACATACATAACTACATACAGACATATAAAGGAACATACATAACTACACACAGACATATAAAGGAACATACATAACTACATACAGACATATAAAGGAACATACATAACTACACACAGACATATAAAGGAACATACATAACTACATACAGACATATGAAGGAACATACATAACTACATACAGACATATAAAGGAACATACATAACTACATACAGACATATAAAGGAACATACATAACTACATACAGACATATAAAGGAACATACATAACTACATACAGACATATAAAGGAACATACATAACTACATACAGACATATAAAGGAACATACATAACTACATACAGACATATAAAGGAACATACATAACTACATACAGACATATAAAGGAACATACATAACTACATACAGACATATGAAGGAACATACATAACTACATACAGACATATAAAGGAACATACATAACTACATACAGACATATAAAGGAACATACATAACTACATACAGACATATAAAGGAACATACATAACTACATACAGACATATAAAGGAACATACATAACTACACACAGACATATAAAGGAACATACATAACTACACACAGACATATAAAGGAACATACATAACTACATACAGACATATAAAGGAACATACATAACTACATACAGACATATAAAGGAACATACATAACTACATACAGACATATAAAGGAACATACATAACTACATACAGACATATGAAGGAACATACATAACTACATACAGACATATAAAGGAACATACATACAGACATATAAAGGAACATACATAACTACATACAGACATATAAAGGAACATACATAACTACATACAGACATATAAAGGAACATACATAACTACATACAGACATATAAAGGAACATACATAACTACACACAGACATATGAAGGAACATACATAACTACATACAGACATATAAAGGAACATACATAACTACATACAGACATATAAAGGAACATACATAACTACATACAGACATATAAAGGAACATACATAACTACATACAGACATATGAAGGAACATACATAACTACATACAGACATATAAAGGAACATACATACAGACATATAAAGGAACATACATAACTACATACAGACATATAAAGGAACATACATAACTACATACAGATATATAAAGGAACATACATAACTACATACAGACATATAAAGGAACATACATAACTGCATACAGACATATAAAGGAACATACATACAGACATATAAAGGAACATACATAACTACACACAGACATATAAAGGAACATACATAACTACACACAGACATATAAAGGAACATACATAACTACACACAGACATATAAAGGAACATACATAACTACATACAGACATATAAAGGAACATACATAACTACATACAGACATATAAAGGAACATACATAACTACATACAGACATATAAAGGAACATACATAACTACATACAGACATATAAAGGAACATACATAACTACATACAGACATATAAAGGAACATACATAACTACATACAGACATATAAAGGAACATACATAACTACACACAGACATATAAAGGAACATACATAACTACATACAGACATATAAAGGAACATACATAACTACATACAGACATATAAAGGAACATACATAACTACATACAGACATATAAAGGAACATACATAACTACACACAGACATATAAAGGAACATACTACATACAGACATATAAAGGAACATACATAACTACATACAGACATATGAAGGAACATACATAACTACATACAGACATATAAAGGAACATACATAACTACATACAGACATATAAAGGAACATACATAACTACATACAGACATATAAAGGAACATACATAACTACATACAGACATATAAAGGAACATACATAACTACATACAGACATATAAAGGAACATACATAACTACATACAGACATATAAAGGAACATACATAACTACATACAGACATATAAAGGAACATACATGCTCATATACATAAATAGACATAGAACTATATTTCCAACTCATGTAAGTAGATCCTCCATTTTGTATCAAACTGTGGTAGTTTGTTACAGTTGGTGGCAATTATTTTTTCTAAGTTATATTGATAGCAGATTCTATTTCTGAAGTGTTTTAAACACAAGCATGTTTTTGTTTTGGCTTTAAAAATAAATATCTTCCCCAATATTATAACAAAATGTATAAATGGGACATAATCATCCCCCAAAATACCCAACAAAATGTTCATGGGTGTGAGTACCAAAGTAATTCCCATAGATTTTAGCCATAACTGAACAGACTTTCCAAAACTTTGCAACAAATGGACAGTAATAAAATGAATGCATTAAGTCCTCCTCTTCCTCCTCACAAAACCTGCAGTCACTCCCTATCTGCATTTTACACAGAGATCTTTTTGTTGCTATTATTTTATAGAACGTTTTGAGTTGAAATATTCTAGAATATGGGTCTATAGTGGTATGATATACTGTTTTGAAATACATTTTCCAATAAATTGGTACATTAAATTGATCTTCCCAAAACAAACAGGGTTTATGAGGAAAAAGAGCAGCACTCTTTGTGTGTAAGTTCCAATTATATATTATTTTGTTTATCTTAGTCCTTGACAGCCATTTACATTTATCAAAACCCCAACTTCAGACATTTTCTTTAAGGGTGAGAAAATCGACACCGTGTCTGATTTTAAATATCTTGGTGTTACACTGGATTCTAACTTGAATTTTAAAATACATATTAAGAACATGATAAAGAAAATTAGGTATAATGTAATCAACTTCAGACATATTAGATCTTGTCTCTCTTTGGAGGCAGCCAGGATATTCATGCACGCTCTTATTTTTTCCCACTTGTCTTACTGCATCACCTGTTGGGGACAGGCTGGAGAAACCGCAATTAGACCGTTAGAGTCCGTGTACAAGCAAGCCCTAAAGAATTTTGATAAAAAGCCATTTAACCATCATCATTGTAGCATCTTGACAAAATACAATTTCTTGAGTTTTGAAAATTTTAGAACTTTCTCATATCTATGTTTGGTCTTTAAGATCCTGAAGGGCTTGGCTCCTGGCTGTTTACAAACCTTTGTGCGACAGCGCTCTGGGAGTTCTTTAAGATCTACTCGAGCAGCTTCTCTACATGATTGCATTGTACCTTTCCGTCATTCCACCTTTGGTCAATCAGCGTTTGCAGTGAAGGCTGCTAAACTGTGGAACCAACTACCTGACAATATAAAGACATGCACGACCATCAAGGGCTTTAAAACTGAACTCAAAAAGCATCTAAAAAGTAGCCAGCATTGTACACACTAGCCATGCCAGCCCTCTTTGGTTTTTACACTCCCTCTGGTACTGACTTATTTGTCTGTATTTGTGTTGTTGATGTGTCTTGTCTGGGTTTTATGAATCTGTAATGTTGTATGTGGTTTGTCTTTCCTGGTCGACCCCTTGTCTTGTGAATCTTGTCTTTTTTCTGTTATGGGTCGTCCGTTCCCTGCCAGGGACTGCAGATGTAAATTAGCCTCAGGCTAACTCTGGTACAATGCATCAAATGGCAACATTTATGTTATAATTGTACATGGTCCCTTTTAAATAAATAAACTAAACTAAACTAAACTAAGACATCTTATATGTGGAAGTCTAACCAATTGCCTGTTCCTTTTCCCCTTTCCCAGCTTTGCTTTCCATACCTTAGGGATTGCTGACAGTAACTGGTTAAAACTGAGACAATCCAGACAGTTAAAATGTTTAGCAAAATATTGATAAGAAATTAAATCACCCTCCTTATCTAAAAGATCATTAACGAAAATCACTCCATTTTTAATGCATTCATCCCACAGTACTGGTTTGCCCATGATAGTGATATTGGAGTTCAACCAAAGTATCTGTCTCTGTATGTCTTCCATTGTGTCTGGAGGGTAGTCCTGGAAATTCAACCAAGCCTTCAGTACGTCTGTGAAAAAAGGTGATCGGCCTTTTAAATAACTCTGTGATATAAAATCAAAATGTATTGATCTAATTTGATAAACGGGGAATAAATTGTTTGAGAAAAACAAAATTGTTGAATATAATCTTTGGCTTGTAAGCCATTGCTGATTGGTATACATTTTACTAACCCAGGAGGCTTTTAAAGTGCAGTCCATAATCTGGAGACTTTTAAGATTCAGGCCACCGTTATGGGAATTATATAAATATTGCCTTTTAATTTTGTCCGGTTTGTTGTTCCATATGAATTTAAAGATTTTGTTTTCATAAGTTTAAAAAAACTTAATTGTAGGTGAAGGAAGGATTAATAACAGATGAATAAATTGTGGAATTATCAATGTATTA
The DNA here is from genome assembly GCA_964034765.1 of Knipowitschia caucasica. NCBI lineage: Eukaryota > Metazoa > Chordata > Actinopteri > Gobiiformes > Gobiidae > Knipowitschia > Knipowitschia caucasica. The sequence continues at coordinate 128,805 of OZ035828.1, forward strand.
ATAAGTGTAACTTTTCCTTGTATTGTCAAAGAATTTCCCCTCCATGGTTGTAAAATCCTATCCATCTTTTCCATCCTCTTTTCAAAATTGCATTCCACTATTTTTTTTTAAATCTTCCGGTACATGGATCCCCAAAATATCTACAGAACCATCACACCATCTAACTGGGGCGGAGCAATTTAAAGTGAAGTCACAATTTTTCAATTTACCAATTCGCAGGATCTTGCACTTGTCAAAATTTGGCTTTAATCCTGACATGCTTGAAAATCTTTTTAATTCTGTTACTAATGTTTCAAGAGAGGTCTTTTCTGGTTTAATGAAAAAGGTTGCGTCATCTGCATACATTGTTAGCTTTGTTTCATGTCCATTCGGTGATAGCCCCAATATATTGGGATTACCCCTTATATTAATTGCCAAAATCTCCATACATATAATAAACAAATAAGGTGACAAAGGACACCCTTGGCGCACTCCTCGTGTTAGCTGAAAGGCATCTGATATATAGCCGTTGTTTATTACCCGACTAACGGGAGAGTTATAAAGAGTTTCGACCCATTGCATCATATTACTTCCAAAATTAAAATATGCTAAAGATTGTTTGAGGAAGCTCCATTGTACCGTGTCAAATGCTTTTTCAAAGTCTGCTATGAATAATAAGCCAGGTTCCTGGTGATTCTCGTAAAAGTGCATTGTATCGAGTATCTGTCTTAAACTATCACCAATAAATCTACCTTTATGAAGCCTACTTGATCATTATTTATTATACTATCAATTATTTTCTTGATTCTGAAAGCAATGCATTTTGACAGGATGCGGGTATCACAACATAAAAGGGTTAAGGGTCTCCAGTTGTATCCTGGATCTTTATATTTACCATCCGTGGTTTGTTTTAGCAGGAGCGAATAACTCCTTCCCTTTGAGAATTAGATAATATTCCTTGTCGAAAAGAAAAATTGTAGGAACTCAACAATGGTTTCTTAATTTCCGGAAAAAAGGTCTTGTATATCTCAATCGGGATGGCATCAATACCAGGTGCCTTTCCTAGTGAGAATGAGTTAATCGCATCTTGAAGCTCTTGCTCCGTTATGTCTCCCTCACAGCTTAATTGCTGCCACAAGGAGAGTTTATTTACTCATTGTCTTGGAGGGAAGAGTGTAGTGAGTAGTCAACATTTTAAACAGAATCATAACTCCTCTACAAAAGTCCATGACTAAAATATATATCTCCTCCTGTTAGGATTTAGCAGACAGAGACGGATCGTGGTGTGCCAAACTCTGGAAGTTTATTTAAGTTTCTCTCAAGTTCCACTGGTTTACTCTGTTTCTTTCTCTCAGACAGAATAAAGGCAGTACACAGTTTATATAGTCATTGTCACGTCACACATCGAAAGACATACGTGTCACAAAGAGACAGTCACATCATAGTGTAGCCAATAATTCCCTTTGGCTGACGTGTCCACAATTTGGTACAGAAATCAGACTAAAGATTCTCCAAGGTTAACATCTGCATTTAATTATCTTTACAATCAGATACAGAATATTCAACAAAAGTGCTCCTATTCTATGCCTGCTCTGTCCCTGTGCGTTGCCCCTGTCCTGTCTGACCTCAAAACCCTCCGAGGGCACATATACGGGAGACTTCCGATGACGTCATCCATATGCGTCCAAGGGTGGAGTTTTCCGGGTGTGCTGACGTCCCTTATCCACTGGGAGGCGTCAGAATGCCGTTGGTGAATCACCCAGTCTGCCTCAAGATCAGGTTCTGAACTTTTGTCCTCGTCAAAATGTTTATTATTTAAAGTTAATAATTCGCCCTGTTTAAACAGCATTTTATCTTTATGACTCATGTCTGATTATCCTGTGTCCTTGGGGTTTTTCCTGAGTGCACAGAGGTCTTTCTGGCTATGATGTTCAAATGGTCAAATATTAAAATATACAACAATAGTCATAACATGGAGTCCTTGTAGAGTCCTGCACGTAGGCCATATTGCTATCTAATACTAACACCCTCCCCTTTGATCACATAATCACATGTGATCACTCAATTTGATCAATCAATAAAGTGGAAAAAGAAAAAAAATCTAAAAAAAACTTTTTAAAAATTATTAAAAAACAAAGAAAATGTATGCATTAAACTCATAATCATCCAAATCAATATCAGTGGATTTTATCCTCTATCCTGGGAAAAAATAAAAAAACAAAAATAAAGTAAATAAACAAAAAACAACAAAAACAAATCAAAAATAAAAACAAACAAAAATAAAAACAAACAAAAACTATTGGACACACAAGAACTCAGCAGATTCAGTCAAAACACAGACAAAAACGAGCTGAGTCTCAAATTTGAAGCTAATTTCACTTTTATTACTCTATACTTTTATTCTAATGCTAATTGTTTACACTTCACTTATTTCACTGTATTATTTTCACTTTTCAATCTTAGACTGTGTACTTTACTTTCACTATTCACTATAGTTTAAAACTATTCTAATCTATTTACAAATATGTTTGCATATTTGATTCTATTGAGCCATATTCTTAAACATACATTTTAATCTAATACATCTCTGTGGTTTTATACTTTCATTATCAGTGGCTTATTATTTACATTCTCAGGAATAAAACTGTGAACACAGTAAGGCAAATGGTCAACATTTACACTTCTATAGTGGTCAGTGATTTATTACTTTTTATTATCTAAAGATATTATTGTCAGGCAGTTTGGGATGAATGTACATCTTTAATCAAATTAGTATTATCCTTACAAGAGCTAATCTATTTTAGCAGGTTTGGGGTTGGGGTCAGTTATTATTCTACAATGCTGTTTGAATTCTGATTCTAATCTGTGCTGATGAATCTACAGCTTTTTAAACTTCTCAAAGATATCCAAATATCTAAATATCTACTATTGTGTTTTTGTGCTATACACAAATACATCAAAATGCTTTTAAATGCTTTTGAATCTCTGTTGGTTGTAAACTATCTCATTGATCTAGGCATTCATCTCGGCTATACTCATTAACTTTTTGCATTGTCAACATTCACAGATGTCTGAACACAAGTGAATTTGGCAAGTATCTAATAAAACTGTACATAAACTGTAATTAACTTTATCTACTTCTGAAGTAAATGCTTGTGAAATGGTCCCTTTACCATTTGATATTAGCACTGGCTAAGAATATTCTCTATTTTTGAAAGCATCTATGGTTGATGCATTTATCTATCTCTATTTTTACTCTATTTTTTAACTCCAAAGCTCGGCTGCAGCTTGAGCAAAGGCATATTCCTAATTTGTGACTTCTGTCACTTTTAATGGCTGTAACATAACTCTGATTCTAATATTTTAGCTGATCTATCAAAAGGATAACATTGTATGGTACTATTTTAACTCTTATGTGGAAATGTGTTTATGAAAAACAAAGGAAGGACAATTCTACTTTTTTACTACTATTTAACATCTACTAAAACGCTAAAATACTCATACTTTATCATTTTCAAAGTTTTTGTCTGTCAGATGTCTGAATACTTAACATGTATATTGCATTTGGTCACAGGTTCTGGTTGTAGCAATAGCATCGGCAATAGACGTTTTCATTGGCTGGTTCTTGTTCTGCAAATGGCTGTGTCCAATAGATCATCAGATGTCCAGAAGCTAGGGACAAACAAAAACAAAAGAAAGAATCATGAGTATCTCTCTCATTTAGCACTCATCAATGTATGATTTCAAAAATATAAACATCACTCCCCAGTTTTTTCTCTCCAGGGTCCTCAGATCCTCAGTGTCCCCTGAGGGTGAGTCTCAGTCGTCATCAGGTCAGGTCATATTTCGAGAGATGTCATCTTGGACATCAGTAGGGTCCAAGCCATGGTTCTGGTCTCTCCAGATGCACATCAGATCTCCAGATACAGTCTTTTCAGTTGAAGCACATCAGGTCATTTGCGATGCACTTCTGGTCAATGGTGCAGTGTCACAGTTCCTGTACACAGCTTGTTATGCAGTAGTTACTCTCTATGGTTAAGTCATTTTGATTCTACTTTAAAGACAATTTCTATTCATGCTGTTGCTAATGTCCCTTAGACAAAAGCAAGCACAATGATTCAGTTTACTTCTCTAATTTGTGTTTTTATCAGATGTAATCCTAATCAATGTAATTACTTCACACAGTACAAAATCAACAAATCAAAAGTGTCAGGACAGAGGTCAATTAGTCCATGACAATATAGAATTCAACATTTCTGGTCTCAAAAATACTGATTCAAATAAAGATTCAAGTGATAGACAATTAAAAATGTGTTTACATTGGAGTAAACTTTTAAAATGCTTTTTTCTCATGTTCTGCTTTTTCATGCACGTAGGCCATATTGCTATCTAATACTAACACTCCCCATTCTGCTTTCCATTTATAACTCATTTTCTGACCGGGAGTGAGTTTCCTGTAAACAAACAATTTGAATGTCTCTCTTATCATTGAGCCAAGTAAAAATTTCATTTCTTTTAGAGGTATTTGCTAAACCATTACAGTTAAAGGTTGCGATTCCTACACTTTCGCATTCCATTGAACTAAAATTTGTTGTAGAAATAGTATAATGCCCCACACACACGCACACACACCCAGAAAAGAACACCTTCTAAACCATTCCCCCTAAGCATGAACCCCCTTTCTTGATACCACCTTCTCAACCTGTATTTTATCTCTTCTAACTGAGCCACCCATGTTAAATCCACTAACCACCCACCACCACCCCACCTAGCCCCATCCCACAATCGAACCATAACGAAAAGAAAATCCACCTACAACAACCGCAATAGTGGTGTTGCCAAAAGCACATAAAATGACCACAAGCTAATCTACCCAATCTACTAGTAACTAAGATCTATTCTAGTTTAGACCGTAAATTAAAACAAAACGGATTAACAACCACCTAAAATTATCCTCAGTGCAAATAATGAAAAACAAACAAAAAGGCAGGAGAAATTACACACTATCTCTAGCTCAAGAAATATGTATACATACACAATAACTAAAATAAATAAGAAAAACCAAACTAAATATTGCTTACGTTTGATCTATCCCCATGTTGTCACTGTGACGTCATCTCCACGCGTCCTTGTTTACATGCGTGAGGTGAATTCCAATTCTGTCTCAGGTGCAAGTCTCCTCATCAACCTACTGGTTCACTTCCACTCGATGTGCTGCATTGTCTTCTTTTAAAACATCGATCATAGCATTGCTGAACTCCAGTGATTGTTTTAAATCGGTTATGTCGTTCGACATTTGTTGCAGCAGGTCAAGTTTCTGTAGTTGTTTCTGTATTTTGTCCATTGTCGCCCGCATTACTTGAATGTCCAGTGTAAGAGACTCTTCCTCGGCCGAGCTAAGCTCCTGACGACCGCGTTTAGAGTCTCGGTTATTTGTCATCTTATCGTAGTGCGATTCAATGAAACTCTGCAAATCTTCAATGGTGTCTCCGTCCAGGATTGAATCCAGCTTTCAATAATGATCTTACTTTGCTATTGTTCTCAAACTTTGCATTATATTAGGGCAGACCGGCGCCGGCCAGCTCAACTGCATCTCCCGTCAGCCATTTTTTTTCCACCATTTAAAACTTATATTCACTTTACTTTCAGTGCAACAAACTCAGTCCAGAAGTTCAGTGAGGATCTTTGAATGATCCAATGTTGTCCTAAATGACTGATGATGATAAATAGAATGCACCTGTGTGTAATCAAGTCTCCGTATAAATGCACCTGCTCTTTGATAGTCTCAGGGTTCTGTTTAAAGCGCAGAGAGAACCATGAAGACAAAGGAACACACCAGGCAGGTCCGAGATACTGTTGTGGAGAAGTTTAAAGCCGGATTTGGATACAAAAAGATTTCCCAAGCTTTAAACATCTCAAGGAGCACCGTGCAAGCAATTATATTGAAATGGAAGGAGTATCAGACCACTGCAAATCTACCAAGACCCGGCCGTCCCTCCAAACTTTCATCTCAAACAAGGAGACGACTGATCAGAGATGCAGCCAAGAGGCCCATGATCACTCTGGATGAACTGCAGATAACTACAGCTGAGGTGGGAGAGTCTGTCCATAGGACAACAATCAGTCGTGCACTGCACAAATCTGGCCTTTATGGAAGAGTGGCAAGAAGAAAGCCATTTCTCAAAGATATCCATAAAAAGTCTCTTTTAAAGTTTGCCACAAGCCACCTGGGAGACACACCAAACATGTGGAAGAAGGTGCTCTGGTCAGATGAAACCAAAATCGAACTTTTTGGCCACAATGCAAAACAAGCTTATTTATATATATATATATATATATATATATATATATAGGACGAGGAAAGCGGCAACTGCCAAATACCTCCAGCGAGTAAGGCAGGTCCTAAGAAGCCGGCTTAATGGCAAGAACAAGGCCCGGGCAATTAACAGCTACGCCCTGCCAGTGATCAGACCCTGCAGGAAGAGATTCAGACCACGGATGTTAAAACTCGAAAGCTCCTTACCATGCATGGCGGGTTCCATCCCAAATCCAGCACCCTGAGACTGTACGTAAGCCGTAAAGAAGGAGGCCGAGGACTAGTGAGTGTGAGAGCCACTGTCCAGGACCAAACATCCAAACTCCAGAACTACATCATGGAGAAGGCCAAAACGGATGACGTACTCAGTGAATGTCTCAGGCAGTGGCGAGATGAGGAGGTGCTGGAGGAGAGCCCATCATGGGAGAACAAGCCCCTACACGGCATGTACCACCGGAGCATAACAGAAGTGGCTGATCTCAAGAAGTCCTACCAATGGCTAGAAAGGGCTGGCCTACAGGACAGGACAGAGGCACTCATCATGGCTGCACAGGAGCAGGCCCTGAGCACCAGAGCGATAGAGGCCCAGATATACCACACCAGACAAGACCCAAGGTGTCGGTTGTGCAAAGAGGCACCTGAGACGATCCAACACATCGTCATGGAAGATGCTGGCAGGGAAGGCCTACATGGAACGCCATAACCAAGTGGCTGGCATAGTGTACAGAAACATCTGTGCAGAGTATGGGCTGGAAACCCCAAGGTCTAAGTGGGAAACTCCTCCAAAGGTGGTGGAGAATGAGCAAAGATCCTGTGGGACTTCCAGATACAGACCGACCGAATGGTAATGAACCAACCTGACATCGTGGTGGTGGACAAAGGGCAGAGGACAGCCGTGGTGGTGGACAAAGGGCAGAGGACAGCCGTGGTGGTGGACAAAGGGCAGAGGACAGCCGTGGTGGTGGACAAAGGGCAGAGGACAGCCGTGGTGGTGGACAAAGGGCAGAGGACAGCCGTGGTGGTGGACAAAGGGCAGAGGACAGCCGTGGTGGTGGACAAAGGGCAGAGGACAGCCGTGGTGGTGGACAAAGGGCAGAGGACAGCCGTGGTGGTGGACGTGGCAATTCCAAGCGATGGTAACATCCGGAAATAAGAACATGAAAAGCTTGAGAAATACCAAGGTCTCAGAGAGGAGCTGGAGAGGGCCTGGAGGGTAAAGGTGGAGTAGTGCCCGTGGTGATCGGTGCACTCGGGGCAGTGACCCCGAAGCTAGAAGAGGTTACAGCGGATCCCCGGAACAACCTCGGACATCTCGGTCCAGAAATGTGCAGTGCTAGGAACAGCAAAGATACTGCGCAGAACCCTCAAGCTCCCAGGCCTCTGGTAGAGGACCCAAGCTTAGAGAGGGATAACCGCCCACGGAGGGCCAAAGGTGAGTGGACAATTTATATATTATATGTGTGTGTGTGTGTGTGTATATATGTATATATAATATATATATATATATATATATATATATATATATATATATATATATATATATATGAGACATGCTTTTTTACTCATTAATGTACATTACAGGATGATGAATCATCTGCTGACGAGTATATCCCAGATTCTGTATCTGACTCAGAAAGTTCAGAAGCGGAGGTCAGTCTTGAGTTACCTGGGCCATCGAACCTGCCAAATTCCCCAATTCTGCAGGATTTTGGCATCACTTTTGCTGAACAAGAGCAAATAATGGATGAAAGAACTTTTGGTGATCTCCAAAGTGACCCTGAATTGGAATCAGACAGCAGTGAATCATCATCAAGCATGCAGAAAACAAAAGATGAGAGTACCAAAAACGGTGCTGTGGACATTCAAGGCCAAAGTACATCCCAATCAGGAAAAAACAATATAAATTATTGTTTTGTATGTGAAAAACCTCAAAAAAAACTTGCACGTCATCTTGGGAGGCATGCAATTGAAAATGCTGAAATTGCACAGGCTCTCCAGTTCCCCAAATCCTCAAAAGACAGAAAGGATCTTCTTGAAAAATTCCGAAACCTTGGAAACTTCAAGCATAACTCAGTAGTTCAAACCACAGGGTCAGGCAGTCTTAAAGTGAAAAGGCTTTCCAAAAAGGGGACGAGTTCTAAAACATATGATTTCTGCTTGTACTGCAAGGCAATGTTATCCGTAAAAGAACTTTCTCGACATATGAAGAGATGTGCTCAAAGACCACATATGGAAGAGGGACCTGAAATTAGAGTCTTTGGGATAGCATCTGCTCAATCTATAATGTTCCAGCCAATTTCAAGTGAACTCTGGACAGTGCTGGGAAAAATGCACAAGGATGCAGTGTCCTCTGCTATACGGAATGATCATTATCTTATGCAATTTGCCCAGTCTCTCTTCAATAAATATGGCAGGGACAGATCAAAGCATGAGTATATAAGACAGAAACTAAGGGAACTTGGGAGATTACTTGTGACTTTACGCAGTACAACGAGTATCCATAATATGGAAGAGACAATATAACCTGGCAACTTTCTTACTCTTACTAGTGCTGTCCAGAGAGTTTCAGGTTTTGATCACCAGAACAACACATTCAAAGCCCCAAGTTTGGCCTTGAAAATTGGGCATTCTCTCAGAAAGATAAGTGACCTTATAATGTGTCGTGCCCTCATGGAGGAGGACCAAACAGGGGTCGATTCCATCAAAAGGTTTCATAAACTTCATCAAACTAAGTGGTCTGAATTTGTTTCCCATTCAGCCTTATCAAATCTGAGTGAGGCAAAGAGCTCCTGGCTTCCACTGGCCAAAGACGTTCAAAAGCTACAGGAATATCTTGGTCAGCAAGTGGAATTAGCCAGGGAGAAACTTAAAGACAATCCAACAGCAGTCACTTATGCAGCACTAGCTAAAGTGACCCTCTGCCAAATCATATTATTCAACCGGAGGAGGGAAGGTGAAGTGGCACAAATGACTGTAAAAAACTTTCATGATCGTGACTCAACTTAATGACGACATAAGCACTGGGCTTACGGAACTGGAGAAGAGACTTTGCAAACAGTTTACCAGAGTGGAACTAAGGGGGGAAAAAAGGACGAAAGGTTGCAGTGATCTTGACCCATGACATGACAGCAAATCTGTCACTCCTCACGAATAAGCGGGAACAGTGTGGAGTAACTGCAGACAATGAAAACCTCTTTGCTGTTCCTTGTAGCGATAGTCACTTCAGGACAGTTTGGTAAATATGCGGAGGCTTGTGGCGCTGAAGATCCTCTAAACCTCAGATCCACAAACCTCTGCAAGCAGATCGCCACTATTGGTCAAGTCATGAACCTGAAGGACAACGAACTGGATCAGCTGGCGGATTTTCTAGGCCATGACATCAGAATTCATAGGGAATATTATAGACTTCCACAATCAACTATTCAACTGGCCAAGATTTCAAAGCTACTCATGGCTTTGGAGAAAGGAAGTGTAAAGGATATTCAAGGCAAATCTCTCGATGAGATTGGTGGTATGCATCATTTACTTGTTACATCACCACACAGTCTGTATATGGTTGGTGTCACATTTTTACATTATAATTTAACAGATGACATGGATACAGGATCGCAGCAACCCCCTAATGTTTACACATTACAAGGTAATCTTCAAATGTAACTAGTGAAATATTTGAAATTGGCTTTGATCATGTGTGTACTTTTTATTGCCTGTCTTCCTTGAGTGTAGTTGATAACATTGTTTTGTTTTCAGACAATGAAGACACGTTTGCATCTGGCAGTGTTGAATGGCCTCATCCGTCAGACTCTGCTGCTCAAGGTACAATCTCAATAACCAGTGTTGGGCACGTTACTTTGAAAAAGTAATTAGTTATAGTTACTAGTAATTAGTTATAGTTACTAGTTACTTCTCCCAAAAAGTAACTGAGTTACTAACAGAGTTACTCCACTATAAAAGTAACTAGTTACCAGTAAAAGTAACTATAGCGTTACTTATTCGTTTTGTTCTGGAACATAATGTGCACTCGACGTGCACATGTTGACCTTTAACCTCAGGGAGTTTGAAATATTGACGATATTTCCATCTAGAAAAGTCTGTTTTGCTGCTAAAGTCCTCCTCACTCTTCATCTCTCTCTGTGCTGTAAGCACTAAACACAAACACGCTCCACTGTGAATGTGGAAACACTGGTGAAGCACTGACTTCAGCCCAATCAGATGAACATATATATCATATATATAGATATATATATATATATATATATATATATATATATATATATATATATATATATATATATATATATAATCATATAAATCAAAAGGACATTTTGTTTGGCTACAGCAGACTGTGTTTCATGCATTATTTGTTCATACAAAACGCTATGAAAAAGCACATTTCAAAGCTATGTTATGGGTCTTACCTTATAAATGACCTGCACAGTCCACTTCGGTTCAGACCAGTTCCGTGTTTAAGTCCAGATAATAGTTTGAGCGTAGATATGTAATCCTCCATTTGGAAATGAGTCCAATGAGTTTTAAAAAGTAAAACAAAACGCGTGTGTCCTCCATAAACTCCTCTGTTTTGCTGCATCCGATTTCTAAAACCAATCGTCTAACACTTCACCTCTTTCTTATCATTCCTTTAGTCATTGAATAATTACCCTAAGTGCATTTTAAATGATCTTAAAATGTGTTATATGTATGTTAGCCAAACCTGTTGCTGTCCTTAGCAGATAAACCAGGAAGAGAAAGGAGCTTATCCATGGAATTGTATGCAGCCTTCTGCGCTCAGGAAATGGCCAATAGTATTACTGTTGTAAGCCTCAATTTGTTGTTATCTTAGTTTGATACAATACTAACCACAAAGTATATTTCACTATTTAGATGTGTGAAGTCTGTGTTGCCTACCTCCTTTCTTTTGTCTTTTTTCTTTTCATTTTAGACTATGAAGACATTTTGGCTTCTGAGACTTGTGGATTGCCTCACCTATCAGAGAGTGCAGCAGCTCAAGGTATGGTTAATGTTATTGCTTTTTGATGTTGACAAATTATCAGTAGTAATTCAAATGTTATACTGTTATATAATGTTAAGTATAATCTGAGTAATGGACCCACGTTTGCTTAACAAATATTATGTGATGTGTTAATTCGTCACAGTATTCACATTTTTCTAACCAGTGGCACGATTGTTACCTTTTTGGCCCCGTCCCAATTCTCACCCTTGCCCTTAGGTGTGAGTGCCCTCACCAAGTGCCTTCCCAGTGGGGAGTGCACTCACAACATTCTCCCTATGAACTGGGACACCCCTGGATCTAGGGGACAATAAGTAAATAACACAGCAGACGTGTTCCACGTCACACATGATCAAAGTGTGTGATTTCACCACAGATAAGTCATGTGACACACACACGACTTTATGAAACACTGTATTTTTTAAAATGAGAAGTTTTTAATTCTATTTCATATGAAGATTGCCTATAATTAGGTACAGAACTGATGCACATCAAGCACTCAGAGACAGACGCACACAGACACACATGTACACACGCACACAGACGCATGTACATACACGCACAGAGACGTACCACACAGAAGCAGAAACATGCACATACACTTACGCGCACAGAGACGTAGTGGATCATAAAGCAAACTGTGTCAAACTGATGCTCTGAACCACATCATGGATCTATAATAATAACATGGATCTATGATAATAACATGGATCTATAATAACATGGATCTATAATAACATGGATCTATAATAACATGGATCTATAATTATAACATGGATCTATAATAATACGCAACAACTAGGGCAAGTGTGTTTTAAGCCCAGAGGTCTTTTTTCCCGAAAAAGCTATAATCTACATTTACTAAGGTTTCATATAGTATTTAGCCAGATATGTGGCCAAACTTGGTACCAAATTACCTGGTGGACCTTGGGGATTGCTGTGGAAGTGAAATAAAGATGATAAATTGTATTGGTTGACAATAAAATGAGGTTGAAACAGACAATTCTAACTTCCGCCTAAAAAAAAAACACATATTTTCCCTCAAAAAAGCTTTTTCCCTGTCTGTGGTGTAGCAAATAAGAACTAAAATTTACAGTTCCCAATATTTTGGACCAGTCCAGCAAAAAATGTGCCAAATAAACAAACCACTGCAGAGTTGTACATGGAATTGGAAAAAAAGTCCAGGCGGAATCCAACTGTGCCAAAATTGTGCCAAATGGCACAAACATGTCTGTAGAGTCATCGAGATAAACTTTGGCACCCGGTTCCCTAGCAAGAAGCTCTACAACCTCCTCGCGTGTATAACGCTGTTTTGCCATCTTTTACTTTCGTCAAAATTCCGAGTACTGCTCTACCTGCTGTGCGTAAAGGGTTTGCGCACAGCCTCCTTCTGCCCCAACTATACGCATGTACACGCCTCCGCGGTACTTTGGCCAATCAGGGCATGTCATACCATTTTGGAAAGAAGACACCTTTGGCTATCAAAAACCATTGAAAACGTATTGATGGACAGCACCTGTGGCCAATCACAGGAAGAGATACACTGAGGTACGTGACATGACGCACGGGTGCAGCCTATCACAAAGGGCCTCTTACAGAAGGAGGAAGTAACAGATATCTGCCAGATCGCTAGAAAGCCTCGCTATGAGGTTGAATACAAGAAAAAACTGACTTTTATTCCTACGGAAATGACTTGTGATGAAAAAACAGCAAAAGTAAGTCAACTTTTACTCCAACGCTGATGTTTTACTGCTTTGTTTTCTGGCATTCGTCTGCGGCTTGGTCAGCGAGTTTTAGAGGTAGCGTTACCAGGCTTATAGCGTTGTGTTCAGCTCGGGGAGGGCTTTCTAATGGTGTCCTGACAGCAGGGCTACTTATTGTTTTGAGGGCGCTTGTGACGCCAAAGCAAACATTTGATTCAACATGTGCTTTATGACGATTTGTCAGATTGTGGTTTGTTGTTTGAACCTGGGTCTGTTGAACTGAAATTGAAGTGGATAATGTTGTAGCTGAGAGTTGTCCGAACACGAGGATGTGAAACATGTGATTGTCAGTTGTTGTATCTGTCAGCTACGGTCCGGACAAGCTGCAGCAAGGGGGGGCGGACCCCAAATGGGGGGCAATCAGGCTGAGGGCAAGGGTGAGAATTGGGACGGGGCCTTTGTCTACTCTGTTCAGTAGTGTAGGATAATTTAAAACGTGTAAAATCTACTTATTTGTAATACCAATTTGTAGTGAAATAATAATCTCAGTGTATTGTTGCACACCCAGTTCAAAAAGTACGCTGTGAGTTTAGTTATTATAATAGTTTGGGATTTTGCTATGTACATGGCAGTAGAATACAATACTTGTGAAAGGCGCTATATAAAATAAGACTGCTTACTGTTTGTCCATGCCAATTGTGTTTGATATGTAGTCAAGCTTGTTAATCCTATAGATTTACCCTTTTCAATGTTTTATTAGACGACCTGGAGAACGAGGTCTGTGTGAGTCCTGGTTCACCTCATCTTCCTGACTCCGCTATGAAAGGTATGCAGACTTGATTATGAGTTTAAACTGTCCCAGTGAGCTCCCACACAGACAGAGGTAGTGAGTTCTAGGCCACTGCTGCTTTGACAAAGAAACAATTTGAACAGAAGCATTTCTTCCTTATTCCCTGTGCTATCCTCTGGTCAAATCGACCTGTCACAGCGATATATTTTTTTTAATTTTGGGCTGAACCCTTTAAGACATTTTTGGGTACCGTATTTTCTGGACTAAAAGCCGCACCTGATTATAAGCCACAGGCTCCAATTTTTATGAAGTATTTGAAGTTAATACTTGTACAAGTCGCACTGGATTATAAACAGCAACTTTTTCCTCATTCTAAAATTGAAAACTGTAGCTCACCAAAACGCTCATTATGTTCTGTGCTGTAAGTAATATGAGTAAGAGGCAAGGCAAGTTTATTTGTATAGCACAATTCATATACAAGGCAACTCAAAGTGCTGAACAAAATAAAGCATTGAAATCATTAAAATCATAAATAATCACTGAACATTAAAATTAAAAATATAAAATCCCTCAGTTGTAGCACAGCTAAACAGAACTGTCTTTAACCTGGTTTTAAACATTGTCAGAGAGGAGGCCTGTCTCACATCTTCAGGAAGACTGTTCCAGATTTTAGCAGCATGAATCTGAAAAGCAGCCTCCCCATGTTTAGTTCTGACTCTGGGCACTAACAGGAGTCCAGTCCCTGTGCTCCTCAGAGTCCCAGCAGGAGTCCAGTCCCTGTGCTCCTCAGAGTCCCAGCAGGAGGCCAGTCCCTGTGCTCCTCAGAGTCCCAGCAGGAGTCCAGTCCCTGTGCTCCTCAGAGTCCCAGCAGGAGTCCAGTCCCTGTGCTCCTCAGAGTCCCAGCAGGAGTCCAGTCCCTGTGCTCCTCAGAGTCCCAGCAGGAGTCCAGTCCCTGTGCTCCTCAGAGTCCCAGCAGGAGTCCAGTCCCTGTGCTCCTCAGAGTCCCAGCAGGAGTCCAGTCCCTGTGCTCCTCAGAGTCCCAGCAGGAGGCCAGTCCCTGTGCTCCTCAGAGTCCCAGCAGGAGTCCAGTCCCTGTGCTCCTCAGAGTCCCAGCAGGAGTCCAGTCCCTGTGCTCCTCAGAGGCCCAGCAGGAGTCCAGTCCCTGTGCTCCTCAGAGTCCCAGCAGGAGTCCAGTCCCTGTGCTCCTCAGAGTCCCAGCAGGAGGCCAGTCCCTGTGCTCCTCAGAGTCCCAGCAGGAGGCCAGTCCCTGTGCTCCTCAGAGTCCCAGCAGGAGTCTAGTCCCTGTGCTCCTCAGAGTCCCAGCAGGAGTCCAGTCCCTGTGCTCCTCAGAGTCCCAGCAGGAGTCCAGTCCCTGTGCTCCTCAGAGTCCCAGCAGGAGGCCAGTCCCTGTGCTCCTCAGAGTCCCAGCAGGAGTCCAGTCCCTGTGCTCCTCAGAGTCCCAGCAGGAGTCCAGTCCCTGTGCTCCTCAGAGTCCCAGCAGGAGGCCAGTCCCTGTGCTCCTCAGAGTCCCAGCAGGAGGCCAGTCCCTGTGCTCCTCAGAGTCCCAGCAGGAGTCCAGTCCCTGTGCTCCTCAGAGTCCGGGCTGGTTCATATGGGACTAACATGTCACTAATATAGTTTGGTGCGAGGCCATGGAGAGACTTGTAACAAGCAGAGCTGTTTTAAAGTCTATTCTCTGAGCCACAGGAAGCCAGTGCAGAGACCTGAGGACTGGACTAATGTGGTCGTACTTCCTGGTTCTAGTCCGGACTAATGCGGTTGTACTTCCTGGTTCTAGTCAGGACTAATGTGGTAGTACTTCCTGGTTCTAGTCAGGACTAATGTGGTCGTACTTCCTGGTTCTAGTCAGGACTAATGTGGTCGTACTTCCTGGTTCTAGTCAGGACTAATGTGGTCGTACTTCCTGGTTCTAGTCAGGACTAATGTGGTCGTACTTCCTGGTTTTGACAGAGAGTTGGAGAAATTATCAATGTGTGGTCCGAACTGAAAAAAGCAAGTTCTTATCAGAATTGATTGCGAGTAAAGTAAGTCAGCCTCATGTTCTTTTTAAAACTATTGGCTCTGTTCTTAACCCGTTCCAATCCACCACACTGGAGATGACAAGGGACACTTGTGAAAAATTCCTCTCATTTTTTAATGGTAAAGTCGCTACTATTAGGGGAAATATATCAGTTTTGCCACTTGCTAATGCTGTTGGAGCCACTCTGTGTGCTAATGTCTTTAGTCAGTTTGAGCCTGTTTCACTGTCTGTACTTACAGAGTTTGTGAGCAAATTGAAAACTTCGTCCAGTTGCACGGACCCTTTCCCACCTCGGTTTTTTAAAGAGGTCTGGGGTATTATTGGAACATCAGTCACAAAAATTATCAATAGCAGTCTTCTTTCTGGTATTGTTCCCTCCTTTTGTAAAAGAGCTGTTGTCGAACCATTAGTTAAAAAACCAAGTCTTGATCCAACAGTTCTATCAAGCTATCGGCCCATTTCTAAACTTCCGTTTGTGTCCAAAATTTTAGAAAAATGCGTTATTGCACAGCTGCAACCTTTTCTGGAGGCCAATGGGATTTTAGATACTTTTCAGTCAGGTTATAAAGCTTTTCACAGCACTGAGTCTGCACTTTTAAAGGTTTTTAATGACTTGTTCTTAATGGCAGACTCTGGTAATTCTTCCATTTTAGTGCTTTTAGACCTGACTGCTGCCTTTGACACAGTGGACCATGCGATTCTTTTAAATAGACTTGAACACTGTGTGGGTGTCGGGGGGACCGCCCTTACCTGGTTTGCTTCTTACCTGTCGGGGCGGTCCTTCATTGTTAGGCTGGGGGATTCCACCTCATCTTCTGCCCCCCTCCACTGTGGAGTCCCTCAGGGATCAATTCTGGGCCCCATCCTCTTTTCTCTTTATCTCCTGCCACTCAGTGAGATTTTTAAAAAGCATGGCCTTTTTTATCATTTTTATGCGGATGATTGTCAGATCTATTTTCCCATCGCAAAAAATGCTTATGGCCCCCTGACACCCCTACTCGACTGTCTATGTGACGTCAAGGCTTGGTTGGCCCAAAACTTTCTTAAAATGAATGATAAAAAAACAGAAGTGATTCTCTTTGGGGCCAACCAGGTGGATGTGGGACCGCTGAGTGAACATGTGCGTCCCACAGTCACCAACCTTGGCGTCACTATAGACAGTGATTTTAAATTTGACAAGCAGGTCAACAGTGTTTTAAAATCGAGTTTTTATCATCTGCGGCTTTTATCCAAGGTTAAAACTTTTTTATCTTTTAACCTTTTTGAAAAAGTTATGCACGCTTTTATTTCTTCACGTCTGGACTACTGTAACGCACTCTACTCCGGTATTTCACACAAGGCACTTCACCGGCTACAGTTAGTCCAGAACTTTGCGGCACGGCTTTTAACAGGAACCAAAAAGCGCGACCACATCACTCCCGTCCTTGCGTCCTTGCACTGGCTTCCTGTTCATTTTAGAATTGATTTTAAGATTTTATTGTTTGTTTTTAAAGCTCTGAATGGACTGGCCCCTCCTTACATCTCGGACCTCATCCAGATTTACCACCCGCCCCGCGCACTGAGGTCCGAGAGCCAGCTCCAGCTCGTGGTGCCTAAGACGAGACTTAAAACCCGGGGGGACAGGGCCTTCTCTGTGGCTGGACCAAAGCTCTGGAACGCCCTGCCCCCCCACGTCAAAACAGCTCCCTCGTTGGAATGTTTTAAGTCACGTCTTAAGACCCACTTTTATTCTCTGGCTTTTAACACCGCGTGAGTCGTGTGGTCCTCTGTGTTTTTATTTTATTTTATTTATTTATGTATTTTCTTATATAAATGTGTGTATTTATTTATTTGTTGCAATTTTGCATGTTGTGCAGCACTTTGGAAACTGCGTGTTTATGAAATGTGCTATATAAATAAAGTGGATTGGATTGGATTGGTTCTAGTCAGGACTAATGTGGTCGTACTTCCTGGTTCTAGTCAGGACTAATGTGGTCGTACTTCCTGGTTCTAGTCAGGACTAATATGGTCGTACTTCCTGGTTCTAGTCAGGACTAATGTGGTCGTACTTCCTGGTTCTAGTCAGGACTAATGTGGTCGTACTTCCTGGTTCTAGTCAGGACTAATGTGGTCGTACTTCCTGGTTCTAGTCAGGACTAATGTGGTCGTACTTCCTGGTTCTAGTCAGGACTAATGTGGTAGTACTTCCTGGTTCTAGTCAGGACTAATGTGGTCGTACTTCCTGGTTCTAGTCAGGACTAATGTGGTCGTACTTCCTGGTTCTAGTCAGGACTAATGTGGTCGTACTTCCTGGTTCTAGTCAGGACTAATGTGGTCGTACTTCCTGATTCTAGTCAGGACTAATGTGGTAGTACTTCCTGGTTCTAGTCAGGACTAATGTGGTCGTACTTCCTGGTTCTAGTCAGGACTAATGTGGTCGTACTTCCTGGTTCTAGTCAGGACTAATGTGGTCGTACTTCCTGGTTCTAGTCAGGACTAATGTGGTCGTACTTCCTGGTTCTAGTCAGGACTAATGTGGTCGTACTTCCTGGTTCTAGTCAGGACTAATGTGGTCGTACTTCCTGGTTCTAGTCAGGACTAATGTGGTCGTACTTCCTGGTTCTAGTCAGGACTAATGTGGTCGTACTTCCTGGTTCTAGTCAGGACTAATATGGTCGTACTTCCTGGTTCTAGTCAGGACTAATGTGGTCGTACTTCCTGGTTCTAGTCAGGACTAAATGGTCGTACTTCCTGGTTCTGGTCAGGACTAATATGGTCGTACTTCCTGGTTCTAGTCAGGACTAATGTGGTCGTACTTCCTGGTTCTAGTCAGGACTAATATGGTCGTACTTCCTGGTTCTAGTCAGGACTAATGTGGTCGTACTTCCTGGTTCTAGTCAGGACTAATGTGGTCGTACTTCCTGGTTCTAGTCAGGACTAATGTGGTCATACTTCCTGGTTCTAGTCAGGACTAATATGGTCGTACTTCCTGGTTCTTGTCAGGACTGGAGCTGCTGCATTTTGAATGTACTGCAGCTGTTTTACAGCCTGTTTGGACAGACCTGTGAGCAGGCCATTGCAGTAGTCTAACCTACTGGAGACAAATGCATGGATAAGAATCTCCAGGTCTGCTTTAGACACTATGTTTTTGATCCTGGAAATGTTTTTTAGATGGTAAAAAGCTGCGTATGTTACTGATTTGATGTGGCTATTAAAATTTAAGTCTGAGTCCAGTATTACCCCTAGATTTCTGACCTTGTTTGAGGGTTTCAGGGAGAGAGACTGTAGGTGACAGATGACGCTCTAAGAGTAAGACATTTGTCAGTGACTTTTCTTAATCTTAAAGTGTGAAGCAGAAAGTTAAGGAGCAGGAGAAAACTGGTGCAGAGAACCAAAAAACTGAACTTTGTTTAATCTGCCTGATTGACAAATCTTACAATTTACTTGCACCTCGGTGAACTACTCATAAATTCCGTTGGTCTACTGTTACTTGGCATAATGTTTTTGGCAACCCAGGAAACCAATACAAAAAATAATGCAGGAAAAAAGCAGTGCCTTATAGTCCGAAAAATATTTCTTCTACTTTTAAGCTGTGGGAGGTCATTTTGACCCGAGAATAGCATAAGAGTTAAAGTACTTCTGGAAGCATCTTATTTTTTTATTATTCTCTATTATTTCAGGTTTCCCTGTTTCATCAAGGCAGTGTGTGAAGAGTGGTCTGAGGAGGAGACAGCGGCTGTGTTGAAGCATATGAAGCCTTTTATTGAGAATGGTGTAAATGCGACCATGCTGCAGTGTGAGAAGCTCCAGAAAATGGAACACCCGACCTTGGAGGCAAGATCCATTCAGAATATTAGGGATTTTGTACGGAACAGAGGCTTGGCCTTCAAAAGGAAGTCTAAGGGTAAATGCTAAATGGACTTTTAGATTGCTCAACCATGCTTTTATTTTTTTTGAATTTTCAGAAGTGTTTTTTTCTGTGATTTCTGGAGCTTATTCTCTAATTCTTAATGCTGTCCTGTTCTTGAACACATTTCATGAGGAGCCCAAATACAGTTCATTGATACAGCCAACATGGTTTGTTTATTATTATTAAGAAATCTATAATACTTTTTATCTCAGGTCATGTATGATTGTGTGCTGTGGACCAGTGATACCTGTTCATGCAGTGGGGATATTTCGCATGTTTGGATATTGATTGTTGAGGTCGTCCTAATAGATAAAGGCATTGTTTTTGTGTTTAGTCATTTAAAACATGCCTACAGTATTATAGAAATACGTTTAACATGTTAGTGTATAACCACTAAACTTATTTTTATACTATTACACTATTTGAAGGTTTGGAATGTGTATATAATATGCATTTCTCAATCTGTAAAAGTAGCCTTATGTAAGTCAATTGGGGGGAGGCGCTGTACTAGTGCTCCTTTTGACACTTCCACCTCTTTTCCTTTTAAGGAATAGCAGGATTGAGACGGTAAAGCCAGTTAAAACTAGGTATAAGTTGTTGAATTCAGTGAAAGTGTCGAATTAACACCATTACTAACCCAAAAATTTGCAGTGGATGGAAGAATAAGTCTAGATAGACAATGTGTCCTTTCAGAACGGGTTATACATAGTGTGTGTGTGTATGATGACATCACTGACCTTGTAAACCACACTGTCCTTATAGACCGTTTTTTTCATGATCATTGATATGATTTTTGAGGCTCTAGCACCACGGGAACCCAGTGTCCCCGTATACCTATGTACAGTCTGGTTTAAAGGGATTTTAGAAAAAATGTCCTTACAACGTCTCAAACGTGTGTGTGTGTGTGTGTGTGTGTGTGTGTGTGTGTGTGTGTGTGTGTGTGTGTGTGTGTGTGTGTGTGTGTGTGTGTGTGTGTGTGTGTCTGTGCGTGTGTGTTGCTCTATACAGTGACACTTGACCTCTCGCTGTAATGGATCCAAACGTCTGGTTTTATTCAACAAGTGAAACTCGGAAAAATACAATATCTTCCACAAGTTAATTTATTTCTGTGATTCAACTTAAAAAGTGAAACCAATAAATTGTAAAATAATAATAATAATTGATCAGTTTCAAACAGCGCTTGTTTGGACCCTGTCTCTTTGCTTTTGCTCCAGGAGTAAGAATCATGTATCGTAGCGTTATGCAAGTGCTTCCTGTAGTAATTAGTCAAACCTCCAGAGGGCGCTGTTCCGGAGCATTAACGTACTGTACAGAAAACAAGACACGGGGATAGAAAGTAAACGCATTTATTGAGCAGAATATTTAGGTTTATTCTGAACAGTACAACTTTATATGAGAATTACTACAAGTTTAGCAGAAGAATCGCAGTTTACTTCCTGGTTCTGGTATTTTTACTAGTCCTACACAGCACACGTCACAGAGATTAAGTGTATTGCTGCAGAATATTAGACAATTAATTATTATTATCATTATTATATAGATACAAATATATTTTTTACAATTACGGATTACATTAATTGCACAGTGATTGTTACAGATACAAAAATGTAACGTTTTGTCACTACACCGCATGGCGCTCGTGTGCTTATGCTAACGCTAACGTTCGACAATCCTTGTTTATAAAATGTATTCAAAAATGTGCTGTCAGGTCTTCTTCATGCATTTCTTCTACAAGCCTTAATTTACCCACAACGACATCTGACAAAGTTTTTCTTATGACCATAGACTGTGTACAGATGGACAATGCTAACACGCTAGCATAACAAAACCCCAATAGGGAAGTACTCCAACTCTCTCTGGCTTCTCTTGACTTGATTTCAAAAGTGAATTCCTCCGTTTTATGTCTTTGATTCTGCCGTTTTGTTTTTTGTCTTTTGTTCATTTAGTTTTTTTCAGTTCTTTGATAGTTCTTTATCATCTGAAATAAGCCCACCATTTTGATGCTAAAAATATCTGCGGATTCTAGTATATTTTTGGATATTTTCTTTGTATAGAATCTTACACATAAGTATTGACCAATCAGACGCCTTCATTCGCAGAGGAAACTCCAGATTTTCCCTAGCAACCACCTTAGCAACACGTCTGCCCCTGTCACCACACAAATACTGGAACAAATGCCCATATAAGGAAATTGGCTCCAGCTTCTGTTTAAATCGTCTTCGTCCGCATTAACGCCAACTCTGTGATGTCACACTCTTTATATACGGTCTATGGTCAAATCTCACATTTAAAGCTGCTCTATGTAACTTTAACTTTAAGACTGTGTGTGTGTGTCTGTCTGTGTGTTTGTGTGTCTAAATGTGGATGTGTGTGTGTATATTTGCGCGTATTTCTGTATGTGTGTGGATGTGTCTCTGTGTGTGTGTATGTGTTAGCGCGTGTCTGTCTATCTGTCTGTGTGTGTGTCTCTCTCAGTGTGGGTGTGTGTGTGTGTGTATTTGAGCGTGTGTGTGTCTGTCTGTGTGTTTGCGTGTGTGTGTCTAAATGTGGATGTGTGTGTGTATGTTTGCGCGTGTTTCTGTCTGTGTGTGGATGTGTCTCTGTGTGTGTGTTAGCGCGTGTCTGTCTGTTTGTGTGTGTGTGTGTGTCTCTCAATGTGGGTGTGTGTGTGTGTCTGTCTGTTTGTGTGTGTGTGTGTTTTTGCGCGTATTTCTGTATGCGTGTGGATGTGTGTGTGTTTGCGTGTGTGTGTCTAAATGTGGATGTGTGTGTGTATGTTTGCGCGTGTTTCTGTCTGTGTGTTTCTGTATGTGTGTGGGTGTGTGTCTGTCTGTGTGTTTGTGTGTGTGTTTACACTTATTTCTGTATCTGTGTGGATGTGTCTCTGTGTGTGTTAGCGCGTGTCTGTCTATCTGTCTGTGTGTGTCTCTCTCTCAGTGTGGGTGTCTGTGTGTGTTTGAGCGTGTGTGTGTCTGTCTGTTTGTGTGTGTGTTTGCGCGTATTTCTGTATGTGTTTGGATGTGTGTGTGTGTGTGTGTGTGTGTGTGTGTTAGCGCGTGTCTGTCTGTCTGTCTGTGTGTGTTTCTGTATGTGTGTGTGTCTATCTGTGTGTGTGTCCATCTGTGTGTGTGTCTATCTGTGTGTGTGTGTGTCATTTCTCCAAACATGTGCAGCAGCTTTAAACAGGGGTTGACTTTATACATTCTTGCACAAAATAAATACATATTTGTATATTGTAAGAAGTTCTGAGCAGTAACTACTTTAGATCCACGTTGGAAAGTTTCAACAAACGATGCATTTTTCAATATGTTTAGGATCAATAACAATGTTTCACTGAAGCATTAATCCTTGTTATCTTCAAACATGCAAACTGCACTGAACCCCTTCAACGCGCCCCTCGCTCTCAAAACATTTTACTTCTATCTCCAACTTCCACATGCATGTATCTCCCCCCTCTTTCTCATCTTAATATTTTTATACTTTTAAACATATTCATCTATTTGCTTGATAAATATTACACAATCCACATTTAGAAGCGCTTTTAGCACAATTAAAGACAATTTGGATCAGCCTTTTTTAGACAGAAAAGTGAAAAGACAGTTCCATTCTGAAAGTATGCACAAAATCACTGCAAAAAGAGAAGAAAAAAAGTCAAGAATTGCACAAATTTGAGCACATTCTGACTAAGTCTTAAAACCAGATTCTCCAATGGGACAAAACAAAATGATCTTGTTTTAAAAAGATACAGAAATGACTGAATGGCTTCATCCCAGAGGAGAATCTTGTTTAAAAACAGTCAGAATGTGTCAGATTGAGATAAAAACGACTCTATTTAAGCATTTACCGCCTCATGTTTTACAGTGTATTCCAGAAGAAGAATGCTGCATGTTCTACCTTTACAAAATGCATCATAATTGTCTTGTTTTTTAAGATATTTCGGCGGTGGCTTCAAAACAGCGCACAGAAAACTCACACACAAACATGAAACTGCTGCATATTTGCTGATGGCTCCGTTACGCTGTAAGAAACCGGCTACAAAGTCTCATGTGTCACATCTACAGCGAATCAGAAAGAGCCAGCTCCTCCTTTGTGCTTGACTGTGCTTCAGTGTGGGTCCCAGCAGGGGGCAGTGTTTCCTACGACATGGGGCTCTCCTCCTCCATCCTCCTCCTCGTGAGGTCTACGGGGCTATTGCAGGAGAGGAGGCCGGAGAGGAGGCGGTGAGGAGGCGGTGAGGGACATGTACACGGTGGAGGCGCTGGAGCGAGGCCCTCAGCTGTACGGCCCCTCACAGAACCTCTTCCTCTTTGACGTAAAGGATTTCATGAGCAGAGCTGGGCACCTGGGAACAGAGACAGGACAAGCCGCGAAGAATAAGGGTCTCCCCAGGAGATAGAGAGATGGGTAGAAAAAATAGATAGATAGACGGAAAGATAAGGTCCAGACAGATAGAAACTTTACTGATCCCTTTTGGAGAAATGCAGGAGTCCAGCAGCAGAAACACATCCATCCAAACACACAAATAAATACATGATTCCAAATGTTTACTTTAGAATGTTCTGGAAACTGCAGCGAGTCCTAAATGTCTCTGAAACTGTTGTTTTGTGTTTTACCATTTTTGTTCTGCCTGAGATGTTGCTGCAGTTCAGTTTTCACTGGTCCAGACCAGAGCAGAGAGGATTCATGGTTTTACACTGGTCCAGACCAGAGCAGAGAGGATTCATGGTTTTACACTGGTCCAAACCAGAGCAGAGAGGATTCATGGTTTTACACTGGTCCAGACCAGAGCAGAGAGGATTCATGGTTTTACACTGGTCCAGACCAGAGCAGAGAGGATTCATGGTTTTACACTGGTCCAGACCAGAGCAGAGAGGATTCATGGTTTTACACTGGTCCAGACCAGAGCAGAGAGGATTCATGGTTTTACACTGGTCCAGACCAGAGCAGAGAGGATTCATGGTTTTACACTGGTCCAGACCAGAGCAGAGAGGATTCATGGTTTTACACTGGTCCAGACCAGAGCAGAGAGGATTCATGGTTTTACACTGGTCCAGACCAGAGCAGAGAGGATTCATGGTTTTACACTGGTCCAGACCAGAGCAGAGAGGATTCATGGTTTTACACTGGTCCAGACCAGAGCAGAGAGGATTCATGGTTTTACACTGGTCCAAACCAGAGCAGAGAGGATTCATGGTTTTACACTGGTCCAGACCAGAGCAGAGAGGATTCATGGTTTCACACTGGTCCAGACCAGAGCAGAGAGGATTCATGGTTTTACACTGGTCCAGACCAGAGCAGAGAGGATTCATGGTTTTACACTGGTCCAGACCAGAGCAGAGAGGATTCATGGTTTTACACTGGTCCAGACCAGAGCAGAGAGGATTCATGGTTTTACACTGGTCCAGACCAGAGCAGAGAGGGTTCATGGTTTTACACTGGTCCAGACCAGAGCAGAGAGGATTCATGGTTTTACACTGGTCCAGACCAGAGCAGAGAGGATTCATGGTTTTACACTGGTCCAGACCAGAGCAGAGAGGATTCATGGTTTTACACTGGTCCAGACCAGAGCAGAGAGGATTCATGGTTTCACACTGGTCCAGACCAGAGCAGAGAGGATTCATGGTTTTACACTGGTCCAAGCCAGAGCAGAGAGGATTCATGGTTTTACACTGGTCCAGACCAGAGCAGAGAGGATTCATGGTTTTACACTGGTCCAGACCAGAGCAGAGAGGATTCATGGTTTTACACTGGTCCAAACCAGAGCAGAGAGGATTCATGGTTTTACACTGGTCCAGACCAGAGCAGAGAGGATTCATGGTTTTACACTGGTCCAAACCAGAGCAGAGAGGATTCATGGTTTTACACTGGTCCAAACCAGAGCAGAGAGGATTCATGGTTTTACACTGGTCCAGACCAGAGCAGAGAGGATTCATGGTTTTACACTGGTCCAGACCAGAGCAGAGAGGATTCATGGTTTTACACTGGTCCAGACCAGAGCAGAGAGGGTTCATGGTTTTACACTGGTCCAGACCAGAGCAGAGAGGATTCATGGTTTTACACTGGTCCAGACCAGAGCAGAGAGGATTCATGGTTTTACACTGGTCCAGACCAGAGCAGAGAGGATTCATGGTTTTACACTGGTCCAGACCAGAGCAGAGAGGATTCATGGTTTTACACTGGTCCAGACCAGAGCAGAGAGGATTCATGGTTTTACACTGGTCCAGACCAGAGCAGAGAGGATTCATGGTTTCACACTGGTCCAGACCAGAGCAGAGAGGATTCATGGTTTTACACTGGTCCAGACCAGAGCAGAGAGGATTCATGGTTTTACACTGGTCCAGACCAGAGCAGAGAGGATTCATGGTTTTACACTGGTCCAGACCAGAGCAGAGAGGATTCATGGTTTTACACTGGTCCAGACCAGAGCAGAGAGGATTCATGGTTTTACACTGGTCCAGACCAGAGCCGAGAGGATTCATGGTTTTACACTGGTCCAGACCAGAGCAGAGAGGATTCATGGTTTTACACTGGTCCAGACCAGAGCAGAGAGGATTCATGGTTTTACACTGGTCCAGACCAGAGCAGAGAGGATTCATGGTTTTACACTGGTCCAAACCAGAGCAGAGAGGATTCATGGTTTTACACTGGTCCAGACCAGAGCAGAGAGGATTCATGGTTTTACACTGGTCCAGACCAGAGCAGAGAGGATTCATGGTTTTACACTGGTCCAGACCAGAGCAGAGAGGGTTCATGGTTTTACACTGGTCCAGACCAGAGCAGAGAGGATTCATGGTTTTACACTGGTCCAGACCAGAGCAGAGAGGATTCATGGTTTTACACTGGTCCAGACCAGAGCAGAGAGGATTCATGGTTTTACACTGGTCCAGACCAGAGCAGAGAGGATTCATGGTTTCACACTGGTCCAGACCAGAGCAGAGAGGATTCATGGTTTTACACTGGTCCAAGCCAGAGCAGAGAGGATTCATGGTTTTACACTGGTCCAGACCAGAGCAGAGAGGATTCATGGTTTTACACTGGTCCAGACCAGAGCAGAGAGGATTCATGGTTTTACACTGGTCCAGACCAGAGCAGAGAGGATTCATGGTTTTACACTGGTCCAGACCAGAGCAGAGAGGATTCATGGTTTTACACTGGTCCAAACCAGAGCAGAGAGGATTCATGGTTTTAAACTGGTCCAGACCAGAGCAGAGAGGATTCATGGTTTTACACTGGTCCAGACCAGAGCAGAGAGGATTCATGGTTTTACACTGGTCCAGACCAGAGCAGAGAGGATTCATGGTTTTACACTGGTCCAGACCAGAGCAGAGAGGATTCATGGTTTTACACTGGTCCAGACCAGAGCAGAGAGGATTCATGGTTTTACACTGGTCCAGACCAGAGCAGAGAGGATTCATGGTTTTACACTGGTCCAGACCAGAGCAGAGAGGATTCATGGTTTTACACTGGTCCAGACCAGAGCAGAGAGGATTCATGGTTTTACACTGGTCCAGACCAGAGCAGAGAGGATTCATGGTTTTACACTGGTCCAGACCAGAGCAGAGAGGATTCATGGTTTTACACTGGTCCAGACCAGAGCAGAGAGGATTCATGGTTTTACACTGGTCCAGACCAGAGCAGAGAGGATTCATGGTTTTACACTGGTCCATGCCAGAGCAGAGAGGATTCATGGTTTTACACTGGTCCAGCCAGAGCAGAGAGGATTCATGGTTTTACACTGGTCCAGACCAGAGCAGAGAGGATTCATGGTTTTACACTGGTCCAGACCAGAGCAGAGAGGATTCATGGTTTTACACTGGTCCAGACCAGAGCAGAGAGGATTCATGGTTTTACACTGGTCCAGACCAGAGCAGAGAGGATTCATGGTTTTACACTGGTCCAGACCAGAGCAGAGAGGATTCATGGTTTTACACTGGTCCAGACCAGAGCAGAGAGGATTCATGGTTTTACACTGGTCCAGACCAGAGCAGAGAGGATTCATGGTTTTACACTGGTCCAGACCAGAGCAGAGAGGATTCATGGTTTTACACTGGTCCAGACCAGAGCAGAGAGGATTCATGGTTTTACACTGGTCCAGACCAGAGCAGAGAGGATTCATGGTTTTACACTGGTCCAGACCAGAGCAGAGAGGATTCATGGTTTTACACTGGTCCAGACCAGAGCAGAGAGGATTCATGGTTTTACACTGGTCCAGACCAGAGCAGAGAGGATTCATGGTTTTACACTGGTCCAGACCAGAGCAGAGAGGATTCATGGTTTTACACTGGTCCAGACCAGAGCAGAGAGGATTCATGGTTTTACACTGGTCCAGACCAGAGCAGAGAGGATTCATGGTTTTACACTGGTCCAGACCAGAGCAGAGAGGATTCATGGTTTTACACTGGTCCAGACCAGAGCAGAGAGGATTCATGGTTTTACACTGGTCCAGACCAGAGCAGAGAGGATTCATGGTTTTACACTGGTCCAGACCAGAGCAGAGAGGATTCATGGTTTTACACTGGTCCAGACCAGAGCAGAGAGGATTCATGGTTTTACACTGGTCCAGCCAGAGCAGAGAGGATTCATGGTTTTACACTGGTCCAGACCAGAGCAGAGAGGATTCATGGTTTTACACTGGTCCAGACCAGAGCAGAGAGGATTCATGGTTTTACACTGGTCCAGACCAGAGCAGAGAGGATTCATGGTTTTACACTGGTCCAGACCAGAGCAGAGAGGATTCATGGTTTTACACTGGTCCAGACCAGAGCAGAGAGGATTCATGGTTTTACACTGGTCCAGACCAGAGCAGAGAGGATTCATGGTTTTACACTGGTCCAGACCAGAGCAGAGAGGATTCATGGTTTTACACTGGTCCAGACCAGAGCAGAGAGGATTCATGGTTTTACACTGGTCCAGACCAGAGCAGAGAGGATTCATGGTTTTACACTGGTCCAGACCAGAGCAGAGAGGATTCATGGTTTTACACTGGTCCAGACCAGAGCAGAGAGGATTCATGGTTTTACACTGGTCCAGACCAGAGCAGAGAGGATTCATGGTTTTACACTGGTCCAGACCAGAGCAGAGAGGATTCATGGTTTTACACTGGTCCAGACCAGAGCAGAGAGGATTCATGGTTTTCACACTGGTCCAGACCAGAGCAGAGAGGATTCATGGTTTTACACTGGTCCAGACCAGAGCAGAGAGGATTCATGGTTTTACACTGGTCCAGACCAGAGCAGAGAGGATTCATGGTTTTACACTGGTCCAGACCAGAGCAGAGAGGATTCATGGTTTTACACTGGTCCAGACCAGAGCAGAGAGGATTCATGGTTTTACACTGGTCCAGACCAGAGCAGAGAGGATTCATGGTTTTACACTGGTCCAGACCAGAGCAGAGAGGATTCATGGTTTTACACTGGTCCAGACCAGAGCAGAGAGGATTCATGGTTTTACACTGGTCCAGACCAGAGCAGAGAGGATTCATGGTTTTACACTGGTCCAGACCAGAGCAGAGAGGATTCATGGTTTTACACTGGTCCAGACCAGAGCAGAGAGGATTCATGGTTTTACACTGGTCCAGACCAGAGCAGAGAGGATTCATGGTTTTACACTGGTCCAGACCAGAGCAGAGAGGATTCATGGTTTTACACTGGTCCAGACCAGAGCAGAGAGGATTCATGGTTTTACACTGGTCCAGACCAGAGCAGAGAGGATTCATGGTTTTACACTGGTCCAGACCAGAGCAGAGAGGATTCATGGTTTTACACTGGTCCAGACCAGAGCAGAGAGGATTCATGGTTTTACACTGGTCCAGACCAGAGCAGAGAGGATTCATGGTTTTACACTGGTCCAGACCAGAGCAGAGAGGATTCATGGTTTCACACTGGTCCAGACCAGAGCAGAGAGGATTCATGGTTTTACACTGGTCCAGACCAGAGCAGAGAGGATTCATGGTTTTACACTGGTCCAAACCAGAGCAGAGAGGATTCATGGTTTTACACTGGTCCAGACCAGAGCAGAGAGGATTCATGGTTTTACACTGGTCCAAACCAGAGCAGAGAGGATTCATGGTTTTACACTGGTCCAGACCAGAGCAGAGAGGATTCATGGTTTTACACTGGTCCAGACCAGAGCAGAGAGGATTCATGGTTTTACACTGGTCCAGACCAGAGCAGAGAGGATTCATGGTTTTACACTGGTCCAGACCAGAGCAGAGAGGATTCATGGTTTTACACTGGTCCAGACCAGAGCAGAGAGGATTCATGGTTTTACACTGGTCCAGACCAGAGCAGAGAGGATTCATGGTTTTACACTGGTCCAGACCAGAGCAGAGAGGATTCATGGTTTTACACTGGTCCAGACCAGAGCAGAGAGGATTCATGGTTTTACACTGGTCCAGACCAGAGCAGAGAGGATTCATGGTTTTACACTGGTCCAGACCAGAGCAGAGAGGATTCATGGTTTTACACTGGTCCAGACCAGAGCAGAGAGGATTCATGGTTTTACACTGGTCCAGACCAGAGCAGAGAGGATTCATGGTTTTACACTGGTCCAGACCAGAGCAGAGAGGATTCATGGTTTTACACTGGTCCAGACCAGAGCAGAGAGGATTCATGGTTTTACACTGGTCCAAGCCAGAGCAGAGAGGATTCATGGTTTTACACTGGTCCAGACCAGAGCAGAGAGGATTCATGGTTTTACACTGGTCCAGACCAGAGCAGAGAGGATTCATGGTTTTACACTGGTCCAGACCAGAGCAGAGAGGATTCATGGTTTTACACTGGTCCAGACCAGAGCAGAGAGGATTCATGGTTTTACACTGGTCCAAGCCAGAGCAGAGAGGATTCATGGTTTTACACTGGTCCAGACCAGAGCAGAGAGGATTCATGGTTTTACACTGGTCCAGACCAGAGCAGAGAGGATTCATGGTTTTACACTGGTCCAGACCAGAGCAGAGAGGATTCATGGTTTTACACTGGTCCAGACCAGAGCAGAGAGGATTCATGGTTTTACACTGGTCCAGACCAGAGCAGAGAGGATTCATGGTTTTACACTGGTCCAGACCAGAGCAGAGAGGATTCATGGTTTTACACTGGTCCAGACCAGAGCAGAGAGGATTCATGGTTTTACACTGGTCCAGACCAGAGCAGAGAGGATTCATGGTTTTACACTGGTCCAGACCAGAGCAGAGAGGATTCATGGTTTTACACTGGTCCAGACCAGAGCAGAGAGGATTCATGGTTTTACACTGGTCCAAGCCAGAGCAGAGAGGATTCATGGTTTTACACTGGTCCAGACCAGAGCAGAGAGGATTCATGGTTTTACACTGGTCCAGACCAGAGCAGAGAGGATTCATGGTTTTACACTGGTCCAAACCAGAGCAGAGAGGATTCATGGTTTTACACTGGTCCAGACCAGAGCAGAGAGGATTCATGGTTTTACACTGGTCCAAACCAGAGCAGAGAGGATTCATGGTTTTACACTGGTCCAGACCAGAGCAGAGAGGATTCATGGTTTTACACTGGTCCAGACCAGAGCAGAGAGGATTCATGGTTTTACACTGGTCCAGACCAGAGCAGAGAGGATTCATGGTTTTACACTGGTCCAGACCAGAGCAGAGAGGATTCATGGTTTTACACTGGTCCAGACCAGAGCAGAGAGGATTCATGGTTTTACACTGGTCCAGACCAGAGCAGAGAGGATTCATGGTTTTACACTGGTCCAAACCAGAGCAGAGAGGATTCATGGTTTTACACTGGTCCAGACCAGAGCAGAGAGGATTCATGGTTTTACACTGGTCCAAACCAGAGCAGAGAAACATCAGTCCTTCAGGTCCTGCTGTGACCTGAAGGACTGATGTTTTTATTACTATTGTTAGATTGTTGTTGCTTCTGGACTCCTGACTTTTTTCTACTGGGATCAATAAAGAATCGATCGATCTAAATAGTTTACAGAGTCTGTTTGGTTCAGACCATTTTCTCTGCTCTGGTTCAGAGTGAAATTCTGAATTCTTTAGCATTTCTGCTTGATCTGTGTGTTTGGGACCATCGTCTCTGCTCTGGTCTGCACCAGTGTCAAACCATGAACGCTCTTCAGCAGTAACATTCACAGGTGGAGAAAAAGCCTGAAAATAACGATTGTAAAACTCCAAATAAACTGTTTCAGGTCAAGTTTATTTAATTAGCACATTTACACCCAGAGACACAGGACCGGGAGTTGGTCCGGAGCCAGACCTTATATGGTTCCCTTTCTTCACTATTATTCATATTGTCCTAAACTCCTAAACCTTGGGCCATGACGAGTTGATGAAGATGAAGAGATCCTTTATTGGTCCCACAGCGGGGAAATGTCAATGTTGCATCACAAGTTACAGAACAGTAGGACAAGATGACAAGGGACACTAAAGTACCCACAAAATCCGGTCATTATGAAAGCTGTAGGTTCTCTGTCAGGTTCTCTGTCAGGTTCTCTGTCAGGTTCTCTGTCAGGTTCTCTGTCAGGTTCTCTGTCAGGTTCTCTGTCAGGTTCTCGGTGTCAGGTTCTCTGTCAGGTTTCTGTCAGGTTCTCTGTCAGGTTCTCTGTCAGGTTCTCTGTCAGGTTCTCTGTCAGGTTCTCTGTCAGGTTCTCTGTCAGGTTCTCTGTCAGGTTCTCTGTCAGGTTCTCTGTCAGGTTCTCCGTCAGGTTCTCCGTCAGGTTCTCCGTCAGGTTCTCTGTCAGGTTCTCGGTCAGGTTCTCGGTCAGGTTCTCTGTCAGGTTCTCTGTCAGGTTCTCTGTCAGGTTCTCGGTCAGGTTCTCGGTCAGGTTCTCTGTCAGGTTCTCTGTCAGGTTCTCTGTCAGGTTCTCTGTCAGGTTCTCTGTCAGGTTCTCTGTCAGGTTCTCTGTCAGGTTCTCTGAGGTTGAGCTGTTTTAATTCACATTGAGTTCTATGGGACATTTTTTCTGGGTAACGTGAATTTAGTCTGCAGTACCACAGCGCCCCCTGTGGCCATGGGTGGGACAGCTCTAAGCTAGTAATACTCTATCCAGTTATTATTATAGATCCATGGAAATGTACCTCCGGGAAGTTTAGATTAGAGCAACAAGTGCTTAGATATGAGGCAAAGAATGCTGGAATCAAGTGTTTTTATCTTAATCTGAGCTCATTCCGTCTTAAAACAAGATTTGCCGATCGGACAAAGCCATTTAGTCTTATTTCGAAATTATTTTCTCATTCCCAGAGAGACATTTGGTGTATCTTTTTAAAACAAGATCATTTTACTTTGTCCCGTCGGCAAATGTTGTTCAGTCAGAATGTTCTCAAATTGTACTCTGTGCCGAATTTGAGCAACTTTTGACTTATTTTTCATCATTTTCTGCAGTGAAAACATTTGATATGAATTCTTAACAGTGGATTTTCACAGAATTGTAACTTTTTGGTGTGATGATTTAATGTCTAATGAAAGCAGTGGTGTCTGTCTTTCCTCTGATGTCGTTCTGTCGTCTCCGTTCTGCTGCGTCGCTGATGTTGATTAGGAACGAGGATGATTAGTGGATTCAATCTTACACGAGCACATATCATCACAAACACATTAGATCTGTCACACTTTCCACCTTTAGTGAGTGTGTATTAGTCGGCTAATGTTGACTCAAATACAATTACTCACATCCTCATTACAATAATCACATTATTTTACTGAGATTACGGCTCAACTGCTCAACCTGCTGCGGTTCTGAGCAACTCCCAAACACATACACTGCAAAAAGTGAGGGGAAAGAAGTCAAAGATTGCTCAAATTTGGGGGAAAAATGTAGCATTATGTAAGATTTTCATGTCAAGTCATCATTAAAGGGCCCTAATCTGTCATCATTAAAGGGCTCTAATCTGTCATCATTAAAGGGTCCTAATCCGTCATCATTAAAGGGCCCTAATCTGTCATCATTAAAGGGCCCTAATCCGTCATCATTAAAGGGCCCTAATCTGTCATCATTAAAGGGCCCTAATCTGTCATAATAATAAACTGTTCTTTTCCGATACTTCTTTAACTGATAACAGTCGTTCAGAGATATTTGAATTTCTAAATTACTTTTCCAGCCTCTAAATGTTATTGTTTTCATTTCGATGTCCCGCCCTCCACCGTTTCACCAATCAGAAAGTCTGTGATCCGGGCGCCAGAACTCACCGTGTGGAGCTAATCTCACTGGTAAAGTACCATGTGGCGCAGAACTAAAAAAGGTCTCGTTATGATTCTCAAATCATTAACGACAAAACAAGGAATAAAACCAGGATTTCTATCTTTGTGAAAAAGGTGTTGGTTATAGATTTGTTGTTGACAAAACTCTTGTCTATTCAGCTGTTATGGTCCCAGCTGGATTCGTCTGCATATCTGGCAACCTGAGTCAGGGAGAGTGGGACAGGCTGCAGTACCACTTTTGGCCACATGTTTACACACTGCTCCTTTAACTTGAGCACATTTTGACTGAGACTTAAAACAAGATTTTCCAATGGGACAAAGAAAACCAAACCCTGCTTAGCTTCATGGGTCTGACAGGATCTGGCTTTCACCTGCAGCTATTGTTTGAATTGAGTGGTTAAGATAAAAAACTACTCAATTCAAGTATTTATAACTTTATCATTTTTTGCAGTTTTTCTCCAATTTACTCATGTGTTGTTAGGATAAGGTGAGTTTGTAGTTACCTGGTTCACTCCTCCCACCACCAGGAGGCGATCTTTAATGACGATGGAGGAAGCGGAGCATCGTGGGAAGGTCATCGGAGCCAACCTCTCCCACTTCTTCCTCTCCGGGTGGAACGCCTCGGCCGTGTCCAGCGCTGACGGCTCATGGCCTGACCACGCACACACACGTACACACACACACACACGTACACACACAGACACACACACACACACACAGGGTCAGTTTTACGTGTGGACCTTTGCTGATCTGTGATAATTGCCAAATGACCTTGACGTCCGGTGATGTTTGTTTTGTACTGTTTTTATAATATTATAGTATTTATTTGTTGTGTACCTGTGACTGTGTGAATGAGAGCAGCTGGCACCACTGTCATTTCCTTCTGGATCAATAAAGTTTATCCTTATCCTCCTGATACTATAACTCTAAATCTGCATCACATTGTTTTTGCCTTTTCTACTTTCTGTCTTGTTTTCTGTGAATACCATGCTCCTAATTCCATATCTCTTCCTGGCTTGAACAATGGAGGCTGCGGTACACATTTTGATTAGCATTTTTTGACAGCTTTTGAGCAGCCAATTAAAATACTGTCCCATATTGCTTGGACAAGATTTAAAAAAAAGCTAAAACTGTATTGATCACACAGCGGCGGTAGAACTACTGCACAAGACCAGGAGAACCAGAGCTGGTCAAAACAGGCATCACTTCTGCTCATGTTTGGGACGTCCAAGGTGCTAGCATGAGCCAAAGAGCACAGGCCACTGATGTGAATGGGCAGACATCTTGGAGAGACCAGGGGCAGACATCTTGGAGAGACCAGGGGCAAACATCGTGGAGAGACCAGGGGCAGACATCTTGGAGAGACCAGGGGCAAACATCGTGGAGAGACCAGGGGCAGACATCTTGGAGAGACCAGGGGCAAACATCTTGGAGAGACCAGGAGCAGACATCTTGGAGAGACCAGGGGCAGACATCTTGGAGAGACCAGGGGCAAACATCTTGGAGAGACCAGGAGCAGACATCTTGGAGAGACCAGGGGCAGACATCTTGGAGAGACCAGGGGCAAACATCGTGGAGAGACCAGGGGCAGACATCTTGGAGAGACCAGGGGCAAACATCGTGGAGAGACCAGGGGCAGACATCTTGGAGAGACCAGGGGCAAACATCTTGGAGAGACCAGGAGCAGACATCTTGGAGAGACCAGGGGCAGACATCTTGGAGAGACCAGGGGCAAACATCTTGGAGAGACCAGGAGCAGACATCTTGGAGAGACCAGGGGCAGACATCTTGGAGAGACCAGGGGCAAACATCGTGGAGAGACCAGGGGCAGACATCTTGGAGAGACCAGGGGCAGACATCTTGGAGAGACCAGGGGCAAACATCTTGGAGAGACCAGGGGCAGACATCTTGGAGAGACCAGGGGCAAACATCTTGGAGAGACCAGGGGCAAACATCGTGGAGAGACCAGGGGCAGACATCTTGGAGAGACCAGGGGCAGACATCTTGGAGAGACCAGGGGCAAACATCGTGGAGAGACCAGGGGCAGACATCTTGGAGAGACCAGGGGCAGACATCTTGGAGAGACCAGGGGCAAACATCTTGGAGAGACCAGGAGCAGACATCTTGGAGAGACCAGGGGCAGACATCTTGGAGAGACCAGGGGCAAACATCGTGGAGAGACCAGGGGCAGACATCTTGGGGAGACCAGGGGCAAACATCTTGGAGAGACCAGGAGCAGACATCTTGGAGAGACCAGGGGCAGACATCTTGGAGAGACCAGGGGCAAACATCGTGGAGAGACCAGGGGCAGACATCTTGGAGAGACCAGGGGCAAACATCTTGGAGAGACCAGGAGCAGACATCTTGGAGAGACCAGGGGCAGACATCTTGGAGAGACCAGGGGCAAACATCTTGGAGAGACCAGGAGCAGACATCTTGGAGAGACCAGGGGCAGACATCTTGGAGAGACCAGGGGCAAACATCGTGGAGAGACCAGGGGCAGACATCGTGGAGAGACCAGGGGCAGACATCTTCAACTGCAAAAGGAGTTAACCCCTCCCATCTTTTAACAGAGTCAATGGAGCAGATCCAGACCTTAGTACGAAATTAAATTAATACAATGGTGTGGTAAAACCAGGCTAAGTCACATGTATTTGTTCACCATTTTTCTATAATGTATCCTTTCATGAATCCGTTCATTGAATCTTGTAAAGATCGGCCAATCTGAGTGGGAAGTATCGATGATATTGTTTACATTAGAGCTTCAGATGGTTTTCTAATCTGCCAGCTCTAAGTTGTCTATGTTTCTGTTTTATAGGAAGCTTGAACAACAAGCCGAGAATAGAGATTTACAGCTGCACAAGCATCGAAACATTCTATCATTGTGTTGGTGGCTGCTTTTTTGTCTAAAAATGATGATGGACAAATATATTAGAGAGTGAAATAAATATTGTGAATGCTGATTTGAACCTGGACTAAATCGCACACAGACAGTTTACATGTGAATAGTAAACTAAAGACTCCAAACTTCAAATAGTGCCCATGCTTCCTTTTGACACAACTGATGAACAAACGAACCCCTTGGTCCAGACTTCCTGAAGCTAAAGGTAAATTAAGATGCAACAACCGGAAAGTATTTCAGCCACTTATTATTCATTAAAATGAAACAACATTCTAATGACAAATTCAAAGAACTCCTGAACAATAAATATTCCAACACGTCACACATGACCCTCTTTGTCGTGGTTGTCGCTGAAAGAGCTCGGTCACCAGAGGATTAACAACATTTCTCATTACATCATATTTTAGCTTCTTCAAACTTGAGGTCGATTTCACACATTTCTCGGAATAACATTTGTGACCCGCTGTCGTAGTGTGTGAGTTCAGCCGCTGTCAGCTGCATTTTCAGTTCAATAATGTGACTGTGGTGGAGCCCGACGCCTGCAGCACATTAC
The DNA here is from genome assembly GCA_964034765.1 of Knipowitschia caucasica. Taxonomy (NCBI): domain Eukaryota; kingdom Metazoa; phylum Chordata; class Actinopteri; order Gobiiformes; family Gobiidae; genus Knipowitschia; species Knipowitschia caucasica. The sequence goes on from OZ035828.1 coordinate 166,154, forward strand.
TCACCCAGGCCTCCAGCCACGATCATCCGTCCGCGAAGATAAGCTGCCACAAAATCCGCTCTCTTGGTCTTCATGGCCACCGTCTCCTCCGACTTCAGCCACACACCTGCACCACAGGACGCAGCCGCTTTATCTCTGCTGCTCCCGTTTGTCACCAGAGTCAATGTGATGTGAAATGATAATAATAGTAATAATAATAATGCATTGGTTTCATACAGGGAGAAAGCTTCCCGAGTTCCCCTGATGTTCACATTTGAGTACAAAAATATGCTTAAATAACTCTATACTAATTCTCTACTAAATAAAATAGATTACTGTATAACAAAATCTCTAGCTTTGGGATAATTAGGAATCTATCTGAAGAAGCAAGCATTAAGTACAACCTAGAACCTTTTAGATTTTTTAATTGTTCCCAAGGATGAACCAGACTCATGGAGAACCACAATTATCTTCCTGATCTTCTTCCATAACTTTAACTGAGTCAAAGAAAGAGAGATTTTAATGCGGGGAAATCCAATTCTTCCATGAAGCAGGGACAGGTTTCTCTCAGAATAAAACCAGACCTGGATTAGACTTTGAAGAAGGGTCATGGACTGAGGCCTGGATCAGTGTCCAGAGTCTATGCCATTGAATAGACCTGCGTTTGCATTTCTCATCCTTTATGTAATAATACTGTTTTCTATACTATGTCTTTAAGGGAGAATACAACACCAAAGTCATTATGGGATTCAGGAAAAGAGAAAAGATTTGGGAAAACATGTATCGGTGGGTGCAAAAGAGATGGTGGATTTTGATTAATGTTTTATGTGTTTTTAAGAAGAAGAAGAATAAGGTCCTTTCGTTCGTCCCACACTGGGGAAATGTCAGAGTGACAAGGAGGCTAGTTGACAAGTTTTTTTAGTTATATCATATTCGGTCAAAACGGCCTCCTTCATCTTTTCGTAGTCCGAGTAACGAAGGTCCATCAGCACGAGAGCGCGACATGCCTTGCCAGTTAACTCATTGACTGCCATTGACGTATTTGTCTTAGACCCTTTATTCGACCGGGGATTACAGGACAATAAAAATAGCTAAAAACAAACTTATTTTTGCTGATCAAAGTAGACAATCCAGTCTTTCAGAATCTGGTTTCAATTTTCACATAGTCTAAAGAAATAATATGCTGTGGGTCTTGAGAATCAGAGAAATCATCAAAAACGACTGCAGTCAATGAGTTAACAGGGGAACCAGACGGACCGCCCACTCTTCCACTGACCAGCGACAGACCTAAGCCATCCTTTCAGACGTGATTAAAAATGTTCAAGGACGTATTCCGGTGTCCAGACAAGGAAGTTTGGGCTCCCTCCGCGGCCTGTAGCCATCGCCGCCAGGGTCTGGGCCGTCATCTTCAAAGTCACGAGACGGCTGTATAGCAATTGTACGTCTTCGGAGTGCTCAGACTGCTGAACGTCCTGCTGCTGGATAGGCGACACCGTTGGAGTCCTCTATGCACTTTATTGGTATTTTTGCATTTTACACAAAAAAAGGAAAATACATTCTAAAAAATCGTGGACCACCAAGGCTGCCTCCCTGGGGTCTGTGTTCCCACCGCCGCCCGCTCGCGCCTCCTTGTCACAGTCAGTTTGATGAGTACAATCAAGGCATGCAGCAAACATTACTTCTGTGCTCCTTACAGGCAAAGTTGGTAAAAAGTCTTGCCCAAGGACACAACAACAGCAGATATCAGTGGAGTCCGTGGAGAAGGTCTTGCGGTGGACTGGAACCCACAACCTTCAGGCTTAAAGGCTCTACCAACTGAGCCACTGTCGCCCCAACTGTTCTTTTTATGCATCTGTTTTTAATATTTCATTGACTTTACACCTGACGCACCGCGGCAAGACACTTGTGCTTTGGACTCAAAAGGCAGGGATGGGGAGAGGAAGAGGGGGAGGCAAGAGAGAGCGAGACACGGGCCAGACACGGGAAGGTCGAAGAACCGGGAGAGCGAACAGAACGGGTCAGAACCGAGAGAGCAGGCTGAGCGCCGGTTTTAGCCCCCATTTTTTCAGTCCTTCTCTGTAATTTATAACACAGAGTTGTATTGCTTTCTTATGGATTTTATTAAAGTATTTTACACCTGCTTTTATCCTCCGGCTTTTAGGCAAGGCAAGTTTAATTGTATAGCACAATTCATACACAAGACAACTCAAAGTGCTGAACAAAACAGAGAAGAAGCTGGTCTCACATTTTCAGGATTTTATTGTACAGTGGTCTTTTGAAACCGGATCAAAAGCAGCGTTCAGTTTATGACACATGTTTGTATTTCATTGACTGCACACAGATGTAGTCTCTGAAGTAAAGAACATTCATCTCTCAAAGACAAACAAGTCGAGTTAAAACTTCCCCAAATCCACAATAACCCGTTCTCCACACGGCCACATCTGTCACCTCCAGAGTGTCTCCTGCATCACTCTGCGCCGCACACTCTATCAAACCGAGAAAATCTGTTCTCCTCAAACCACAACACAACGGTCTGCTGCTGTCAGGGCTGTCGTGTTGGAGACGACGCACAACAACGTGGCCTGATGTATTTAACCGGGATTGTGTGTCTGTCTGTGACTAGAATGAGAGCTGCTGCTGCACGAGCAGAAGCTTTACCTGCACCTGCCACAACATCCAACACCAGAGGTATTTCAGACATGTCCCCATTAGCTCCTGACACTATGATCTGAATGACCATAAACAGATCAAGGACTTATTCAATAGAGCTGTTTTATGATTGATCAGTTTGATTATACTGTGTGTGGAGTGAGTATGATTTCTATAATCTGCTGTGGTGACGAGCCCCCACTTTTGTTACAACCCAGCTCGGCTAGGGTAAGGGAGGTAACAAATTAAAACCATTCATCCATCCATACATTTTCTTCCCTTTAATCCATTTCTGGGTCAGCGGGGTGGCAGTCAGAGATGCCACCCAAGTCTCATAGCACCAGCCCCTCACTGACCCTCTGCAGGTGGTGAGTCCACAGGAGGACGGCTGCTCTCTGAGTGTGAGAATAGCCTTGATCTTTCAGTGGGGGCTTTGGGCAAAGTGGGGTTAAGTGTCTTGCCCAAGGACACAACGACAGCAGTCATCAGTGGGAGTCGGTGGAGAAGGTGTAGAGGTGGGAATTGAACCCACGACCTTCAGGCCTGAAGGCCAATGCTCTACCAACTGAGCTACTGTCGCCCCACAAATGAAAACCAAGATGTTAAAATGGTAAAGCAAGTGTTTAATAACAGGCATGGGCGTCGGACTGGGGGGGTAAAGGGTACCGAGTACCCAGGGCCCAAGGCGGGGAGGGGCCCTCTAAAGTGTGTCTTTATATTTATATGTATTAGGAATTATGGTATATTCATATTATTACAATTTGAATGAAAGGGGCCCTGTATAAAAATAACCAACGTTTTAACCTCAGTGTTCCTCTAAAAACAAATTTGTATGCTATATCAGGGCCCTGCCACCCCCTTACAAAAGATCAAATGGTACGACCCACATGTGCGCTTGTTGCTGTGTTGCTGCCGCTGCAGAGAGTTGACTTGTTTGACAAGCAGCGGCAGAAGCGGGAAAAATAGAAATGTCTTTTCCAAAGAAAGGAAAATCAGGATTTCAGAAAAGAAAAGAAAGACAGGACAGGGAGAAAAAGTGTAATGAGGGCAAGCAATTGCTTACTCAGTTCTTCCACATGAGAGGTGAGTAAATAGAGACGTGTTAAGGCCACATCAGGAGAAAACCCAGAGACATTTGTTTCTGTATTCTAAACTCACGGAGAGCTAACAGTGTGCTGTGTACGTGGTAAAAAAAAAAACGTTATCCAGAGTGACACACACAGAGGCGCAGCTCTAAAGGGAGCTCACACACACTGCTGTCCACTTCTCCTTCAAAGGCAGGCAGCAAAGAGTTATTTTCATGTACAACCCTGTACCCTATATTCCCACTATTGTCATAATCTGTCCGTCCGTGAGTCTTGCAGTCATAAGTCACGGGTCACTCACTGGCCTCTGCATTGGATCATCTGGTTATAACCATACAAATCACACGCCCCCGCAGTCCGCACCGATTTGTAGTTTTCTGGTGACATCTAGTGGTCAAAATAATGTAAATAAGTCTAATGGTCTAAAGGGTGAAATGAGACTTTCTGGTGTGTAAACTATTGCTTTTAAGCCAGAAATGACAACTGACAATCACAGCCCAGACCATGCCCAACTGTAAGCCCCTCTTCTTCTCCACTGGTGCCATTTTTACAGACAAATTTCAAATGTTCATGTGGGCGGAGTAAGGCTAGGCACAGGTGTTTAGTTGAAAATGGAATAGGCTTATTTCAAAAAAGATTGCATCGATTGAATTTTCACAAAGTCTAAATTGGTGGATAATAATGAACCATAAAAAGTATTTTGTTGTATGTTTGTACAATAACAAATAAGTAACTTACCTACTCATGGTCCATACAAATAAGATAAGATATACTATATATTTTATATGAATAGCCATATACACATATCACATAAAGGCATGCAGGCATATACGTAATAGCTATACACTGTAATTATGGAATATAGTATCTGTTTGCAACCCATTAAAGCTACTTTATTTCAGTTTCAGGAAGAGAAGCATCATGGCCAGATGAAGGCACTAGTAGTGAGGGTTTGACAGTGAGGCATGGTGAGCATTTATCAGTCACTGATTGAACTGTTTTCAATAAGTTAGTAAGTTATTACTTTATAAGTTTTACTGTATACACTAATTCTATATCATTTTTGTCTGTATTGTGTCCATGTAGCAGAGGCAGAGGCAGAATTAGAAGAGGATGTAGAAACTGAATTAAGTGATGAAAGGGAAAGCGAAAGTGATGAGAATGTGGAGAGGATTGAGGAGGAAAGAGACGACACCAAGAGACAGAGTAATAATGATGAGGGATTGTCAGAGGACCCAGGATTATGGCCAGAGAATCTCACCGATAAACAAAGGAAAATAATTGTTCATCTACTAGCCAGTGATGGTGGTTCAAAAACAGGCAATACCATACCCAAAGATATGGAGGGCAAACCATTCCCAAATTATCTCCAGTATGCCAAGTCCGCTAATAGCCATCAACAATATTGATGATAATAAAACCAAAGGACATGAATCAGAATTGTATTAACTAATTAAATTATATATATATATATATATATATATATATATATATATATATATATATATATATATATATATATATATATATATATATATATATAAGAAACGTGTAGTGGGGGCCCATTGAGACTGTTTGTACCCGGGGCCCTGAATTTGGTGCTACCCCCCTGATAACAGGAATGAAAATGATAAGGACATAAATCAAAAGGACACCACAGGACATAAGGGGGTAACTCAACATTACCAAAATAAAACCTACACTAAACACTTAACACTAAACCACATAGAACAAAATACTAAACTGACTGTTGTCTCAACCGATGTCCCGATCAAAGTGTCACAAAAACAATTTTAGTTCAAATTAGATAAAATATCACTTTTGAGCCAAAAAACGTCTGTGTGGCGCCCTCTCAACCTTTTTGGTGGTACTACATTTGAATTTGGTTCTGGCCTCTCCATTGACTCTGAAGTTCTCTATGACATCAGTTGTTTTGTGTGACGTCAGTCTGTCAGAGCCAGTGATGTGAACCCATTCAACTCTCACACACGCCCCAGCTGCAGTTTGGAGTATTCTGGCGCCATCTAGTGGATTAAAATTAAATTACATGAGTAATTCTGAGATTATTGAGTGTGATTAGGTTCAGGCGTGTAGCTTTACAATTATCTAAGTGTGTAAACAAGGGTGGAATGAGACTTTCTGGTCTGTAAACTATTGCTTTAAGCAGCAATGACAACTGTCTGTTTTTTTTAGTGAGACAAGTGAGCTGTCAATCACAGCCCAGACCACGCCCAACTCTAAGCCCCCCTTCTTGTCCCTTGGTCCTCCAGGCAACGCCCTTTTAAAAGAAACTTTTCAAATGTTCATGTGGGCGGAGTAAGGCTGTGCACAGGTGTTTAGTCGCTCTTTAAGTCGGTGCCACCATGTGACACTGACAGACACTTTCATAAGGACATCATAAGCACAATGACAGACCAGCCACACACAGGCTGCAGCCCCAAACAGGTGCGGAGTGTGGCCTTAAGTGCAGAGTGACTCCAGGTGGGGACGCTGGATTGGCCAGGTGCACCGCTGCTCCTCCAATCAGCACCTGAGTCAAGGACGTCTGGGAGGCGGGAGGGCCAGTGGTTCTCCAATCACAGGCCGGGGATCTTTACACAGGAGGGGTTGCCACACACGCACACAAAAACACACACAATTCATAACGGGGAGAAATCTACAGGCCGTAACAGTGCATCCATCCAAACATTCTTCTGCTTTATCCATCACCGGATCGCAGGGGCAGCTGTCTAAAGGGCCCAACTCTACTCTACTCGACTCTCCCCGGTTTGTGGGCGTTTCCACCGGCTCGCTTTAGCCGCTACCCGGTACTTTTTTAGTAACGGCTTGGCCCTGGTTCTAGCCGGGCCGAGTCAATCAATCAATCAATCAAAGTTTATTTGTAGAGCGCCTTTCATACACAGGGCAACACAAAGCGCTTCACAGTCCACATCACAAATCATCACATAAAACAAACACCAGAATCACAATTAAAACATTAAAATCACACAAAAGATTAAAACACAATTAAAACAGTAAAATCACACAAAAGAATAAAACCATTAAAACTTTCAAAATTACACAAGAAATTTAAAAAAAATAAATAAATGACAGCAGTGCATTAAAAATGGAGATAAAATCCTTCAGTTATATGCACAGGCAAACAGAACAGTCTTTAACCTGGATTTGAACATTGACAGAGTAGACGCCTCCCTCACATTTTCAGGGAGATTGTTCCAGATCTTAGCTGCATGGATCTGAAACGCAGCCTCCCCATGTTTGGTTCTCACTCTGGGCACCAGCAGGAGGCCAGTCCCTGTGCTCCTCAGAGTCCCAGCAGGAGGCCAGTCCCTGTGCTCCTCAGAGTCCGGGCCGGTTCATATGACACCAACATGTCACTAATGTATTCTGGTGCAAGGCCATGGAGAGACTTGTACACAAGCAGAGCCGTTTTAAAATCTATTCTTTGAGCCACAGGAAGCCAGTGCAGAGACCTGAGGACCGGACTAATATGGTCATACTTCCTGGTTCCTGTCAGGACTCTAGCTGCTGCATTTTGGATGTACTGCAGCTGCTTACAGGTCTGTTTGGACAGACCTGTAAGCAGGCCATTGCAGTAGTCTAGCCTGCTGGAGACAAATGCATGGACAAGAATCTCCAAGTCTGCCCTGGACACTATATTTCTAACTTTGGCAATGTTCTTCAGATGGTAAAAAGCTGTTGATGTTATTGATTTTATGTGGCTATTGAAATTTAGGTCTGAGTCCAGTATTACCCCCAAATTTCTGACCTTGTCTGAAGGAAGTAGGGAGAGAGACTGAAGTTGACAAATGACGCCCTCTCTTTGTTTCTGGGGACCAAAGACAATGATTTCGGTTTTGTCTGCATTTAGCTGGAGGAAATTATTTTGCATCCAGTCACTGATCTGTTGGATACAGTGAAGGAGCAAATCCAGTGGTCCATGTTCTCCTGCAGTCAGTGAGACATAGATCTGAGTGTCGTCAGCGTAATTGTGGTAGGACACTTTGTTTCTTTGTATTAACTGACCTAACGGCAGCATGTAGAGATTAAATAGGAGAGGTCCCAGGATCGACCCCTGTGGTACTCCACAGGTCAGGGCCACATGATCTGAGACGCAGTCTCCAATCTCCACAAAGTACTTCCTATCCTCCAGGTAAGACCTAAACCAGTCTAGGGCTGTGCCAGTGACACCAACCCAGTCCTCCAGTCTCTGCATGAGGATCTCATGGTCGACAGTGTCGAACGCGGCACTAAGATCTAACATGACCAAAACTGTGACTTTACCTGCATCAGTGTGAAGTCGAATGTCGTTTGTTACCTTCACTAGAGCGGTCTCAGTGCTGTGGTGGGGTCTAAACCCAGACTGGAACATATCAAAAGAATTATTCATTGTTAAAAATTCAGTAAGTTGTTGGGAGGCCACTTTTTCAAGAATTTTTCCAATAAATGGCAGATTCGATATGGGGCGATAATTTTGAAGTCCCGCAGGATCCAGACTGCTCTTTTTTAGGAGAGGTCTTATGACTGCTGTTTTTAGGGCCATAGGAAATGTTCCTGACGACAGAGACATGTTTACTATTTGTGTCAGTGAAGGTAACAAACTGCTCAGGACGGACTTCAGAAATTTAGAGGGCAATATATCCAGGCTACATGTGGAGGAGCTCAGACTCATGATTATCTTTTTGACAGTTTCAGTATCCACAGGTGCAAAGTGAGTTAGCTCAAAAAGCTTCTCTGGCTGTTGCATTGTTATACGTGCTGTGGAGGTGATAGTGTTTTTGATTCCTTGTACTTTGTCATCGAAAAACTGTGCGAACTCATTACACCTAGATTTAGAGGAAAATTCTAGGGGCAACTTTACAGGGGGGTTCGTTAATCTACCAACTGTTGAAAACATAACACGAAAATTGTTACTGCAACCTCCAATAATGTCAGAAAAATACATTTCTCTTGTTCTACGTAGAACCCGGTTAAATTCACCCAACTCATCTTTAAAGATTTCATAATCGCCCTGGAAATTGGACTTTCGCCACTTCCGTTCGGCCCTCCGGCACTCTTGCTTCTGTGCCCTAACCGAGTCTGCCTTAGTCCATGGGGCCTTTTTCTTACTGGTAACTATTTTAACCGTCACAGGAGCAATGGCGTCCAGAACATTCAGAACACTGGTGGTGACAGAGTTATACAATTCATCAACAGTAGAGCATGGAGTTTTCTCAAAATTTAGCATTCCCATGAACAGTTCACTTGTGTTTTCATGTATGTGTCTTCTTCTAACAGTTGTAAATTCAGCTGGTGGTTTGCTAGCAAAACACATGTCAAAAAATACACAGAAATGATCTGACAAAGCAACATCAACTACATTAACATTTGATACATTAACCCCCTTTGTAATTAGCAGGTCAAGAGTGTGCCCCCTGCTGTGGGTGGGGCCACTCACGTGCTGAATGAAACCAAAGGTCTCAAATACAGAAGCCAGCTCCTTTGCATTTCTGTCATCAACATTATCAACATGTACATTAAAATCACCTGTAATAACTAAACTATCAAAATCTGTGCACACGAATGAAAGTAGTTCAGTAAAATGGTCAATAAAATCGCAACATGACTGTGGTGGCCTGTACAGGACAATGAAAAGAGTAGAAGATTGCTTTTGTTCCATTTTAAAAGAAATATACTCAAACGATGAAAAATTTCCAAGGGGCATTCTATGGGAGACAAAGTGCTCTCTAAAAACTGCAGCTATGCCTCCCCCCCTTTTGTTTTCTCGTATTTCGGATTCGAATTTAAAATTGGGTGGTGTTGCTTCTATTAGAACTGCATTTCCTGTATTTTGGTCGAGCCATGTTTCAGCCATAAGCATAAAATCAAGATCATAAGAAGTGATAAAATTATTAATTAAAAATGATTTGTTACATAGAGATCTGACATTAAGCATAGCAAGTTTAAAAATAACGTCAGAGTCGATTAATGTGGTTGATTGATTTCTACAGGGAACAGAAATTAGATTTGCGAGAGTTGGACCGTCTAACTGCTGTCCTGTTTTGATTTCGTTTTTTAGAATTTAAAAACATTTTTGAGCTGGTGCGAGGAACACACACAGTCTCAATTGGCCTAAAATGTGAAAACCCTTGTTGTTCTTTAGCTCCCAGAGTCAGAAGGGAGTCAGCACAGTTCAGTGTTTGGACTGGTAATGCACTGCCAGACGGACAGGGAGCAGTGTTTGCACCGTTGTACTCACCCGGTGCTGGTGAGCAGGAGGCGGGGGAGTGCGGTGGGGTCCGAGGGGGCTCAGATGTAAACAGTCACGCCCCCCTCGGGGAACGCTGAACAACATAACGTATGTAATCCATCAACAGGCTGCTACCGTATCTGTTTGGGTGTAATCCGTCTGGACGATAGGCTTCGTAACGTTTCCAGAAAAGGGCAAAGTTATTCACAAAGACAAAGTTAAAAGAGCTGCATGTAGCCTGGAGCCACATATGCAGCGCCACAACACGACTGTAGAGGCAGTCACCTCTGTTTACAGTCGGGATTGGACCAGAAATAAAAACAGATAGTCCGGAGGATTGAAGGAGGTGGAACAGATCCATAAAATGTTTCTTCGTGACTTCTGACTGCTGAAGTTTCATGTCGTTAATTCCCACATGCACGACTACCTTGGAAACGGTATCAGGCAGGGACTGAAGCAGAGGAGGGAGACGTATGAGCAGGTCTGGTACAGTAGCTCCGGGAATACAGCGAGTGACCGCGTTAAAGAAGCGGACGTGTCTCACGATGGAATCTCCAATAATCAGAGTGGTCGGGGCGAAGAGTGGCCTCGGAGAAGGAGCTCGGTGGACGGAACCAGCGGGTTCACCCGAAGCAGGACCCGAGCCTGAGCGCCGCTGAACACATGGAGAGGAGGAGCGGGGGTGCTGACTCTCAGCTACAGGCGACCCACGCTGTGTGCTCGGGGACGCTGGAGCGGTGAGAGGGGCTGGCTCTGGGCGCTGCTGCTGACCCGGTGGAGGTGAGCGGTGGTGATGATGGCTCGCTACCCCAGTCTGAGGCTGCTGCACTGGGGTCAAAGAAGGGGAACAGGCCAACATGGCTGGTGGACCGCTCTTTCGCCTGAGGACTGCTTCCTTTAGGAGCGTTTTCCCCGCAGTGGACTTGGATCCTCGAGCAGTAGAGTACGCTGCAGTGTCCAGGGGTTCTGCTGAGGGGGCCGGGATGTCGGTGGAGAGGGCTGCATAGCGGTTTGCCAGACTCAGGACATGGGCCACGGCGCAGGATGGCTCCTCGGAATCCGCGGGCTCGTTATTCGGAAGCGGGCGCTTAGGTGTAGAACAGGAGGGTCCGGAGCTGACGGATCTCTCCCACACGACAGTGTCACAGTATGCAGCGCTCAGTGACATCAGCCGTGAATGCTGCCCACCAGCGACTTCAAAAAGTTTGGATACTAGAGATTGTTTCTCATTCAACTCTGCGGTGAGACGAAGGACTTCTTTTCGTAGTTCTGCAATGGTGGCACGGTCGCTCTCACGGAGCTCCAAGGTGAGGCGACTAATATTGTGCATGTTTGAGCCAATTTCATTGTCACTTTCCATGTCCTCGTTAGCTTGTGTTAGCCTCTGTGCTACTAGTGGGTTTCAGTCGGGACTAAGTGCTATTTGCTGAAACCACTGAATTAAAAAGATAAAACACTCAGATATATTAAAAAACTGAACAATAAAAACGCGCTAAAAAGTTGTTAAAAGTTTACTAAAAAGGTGCACAGAGCAGCCCTGCAGTACTGCTTACTTTGACACACCTGCGTTGAAGAACGAAGAGATTTCCCCAGAGTAGCACCTTTTGCTCTGATTACTGCTTCACACACTCTTGGCATTCTCTTGATGAGCTGGTTGATGGTACGAGGGGCGGATACCAAAACAATCTGACGCTGGCGAACGTCAATTCTGATTGGTCAGAACCGCTGTCAATCACTCTTCAGCTGATGCGTCTCAACATAACAAAAAACAGCTGAAAACTATATGGACATCTGTACGGACAACAATTCCTTGGTCGCTGGATGTGGTCAACAGATTGAGGAGAGGACACCATGAGCCCGATGGTTCCACTAGAAATGAGAAAGTGTCTTAGCGAAACGCTAAGGATGGAGGAGAGTGGACATGTGTCATATCTTACTATGTATAGCTATGTCTTTTACTAAACGTACTCAGTGAATAATGGATTCATGGTTCAATGACAGTCGACTGAATGCTTGGTTGAAACGTGTGAAACTGTTGATTAGATCTCAGTCCACGTTCCCTTCCTCGCCTCTGCTCATGAGCTTTGGGTAATGACCAAAAAGACGAGATCATGGATTCAAACGGTCCACATGAGCTTCCTCCGCAGAGTTTTGGTCTCTCCCTTAGAGATAATGGAGCTCAGTCACATGGGAGGAGCTCGGAGTAGAGCCGCTGCTTCTCCACGTGGAGACGAGCCAGTTGAGGTGGCTCAGGCCTCTGTTCCGGATGCCTCCTGGTCTCATCTCTGGGGAGGTCCCACTGAGAGGAGACCAGGAGGAGACCAGGAGGAGACCAGGAGGAGACCAGGGGCAACAGAGGGACTGACTCTTTCAGGAACGCCTCGCCTGTGTCTATTATTGTATTTTGTTGTCACTTCAATTCAACGTATTTGTGTATGGCCCTAAATCTCAACAGCAGTCGTCTGGAGGGACTTTACAAAGTTGTGGATTTGCCAACAACAGATCAGAGAATCAAATACAGTCCAAACTCACAGGAGCCATCGGTCTAAAGCAACTTATGTATCACTTTCCCCTAAACTGTATCTGGAGGACGATAAAATATACTCTTTTCTAAAAGCATCGTTATAGGTTTAAGGTATTCTAACTGCGGAAAGATTATTTAAATAGTAGGAGGCAGAGACAGAGAGAGCGGCTTCTTAAAGAGACCGGGAGGAGCAGGGTGGATGCAGTGGTGCAGCAAAAGGAAACCTACTGCTGCTTTAATCTTCATAAAATGGCACAGAACGGGGGCACATGCTTTGTTTCTGTCTTTGTCAGCAGAAAAAATACTTGTGGAGGAGGAATATGCTTCAGCGAGCACCCTCCAGGGCCTCGGTGCAGTCCTCGCTAACAAACACCGGCCATTGTTATTTTCTTTTGCACTTTATCCGGATTCCCTCGAGAGCAGCAAAGGTTTCGCTGTTTGTCGGTGATTCAGACGAGCTGGTAACTTGTATTGAAAAACATGAATCTGTGCAATAATTTGGAATAATGTCAGAACGTGCAACATAGAACCACATGTGTCCCTGTCCCTGTGTCCCAGAGCCTCCTGCTGCTCATGTACACTCTAAGACTCAGGGTTGCCAGATATGCAGACGAATCCAGCTGGGACCATAACAGCTGAATAGACAAGAGTTTTGTCAACAACAAATCTATAACTAACACCTTTTTCACAAAGATAGAAATCCTGGTTTTATTCCTTGTTTTGTCGTTAATGATTTGAGAATCATAACGAGACCTTTTTTAGTTCTGCGCCACATGGTACTTTACCAGTGAGATTAGCTCCACGCGGTGAGTTCTGGCGCCCGGATCAAGGACTTTCTGATTGGTGAAACGGTGGAGGGCGGGACATCGAAATGAAAACAATAACAAGATTTAAAGGCTGGAAAAGAAATTTAGAAATTAAAATATCTCTGAACTACTGTTATCAGTTAAAGAAGGATTGAGAAAGACTTTATTGATCTCACACAGTTTATCTTATCTTATCTTAAAAGAGCAGGTTTTATTAATGCCTTTTATCAGATGAGGGCCCTTTAATAAGGACTCGACATGATAATCTTACATATTGCTGCTTTAAGATCCCTCCTACACTTAGAATGGTGCAGTTTAGAGACACAGGCTGAATGGGCCTCAGATGGCGGATAGACTTCTGTAATACATGTGACAGAACCCGTTTCCCTGAGGAGCCGCAGCCAGCTGTGATCCCGCCTTTGTTTCCTCCTGTAGCCAAAGAGAAAAACAGGGCTATATCTATTACAGCCAGCGCTCCCAATCTGGCTCCTGATCACCTCCTCTGCCTTCCTCCACAGCCTCCGCCTATTATTTAACACCCAAACAATAAATAAGTAAGATTGAGCGGGAGGAGCAGCCCTGGGAATGCGAGCGCAGTAGGGTGAGAGAGCGAGAACACACAGATGAATATATAGTGGCTGCAGAGAGAATGGATTGAGAGGAGTTTGGTTTGTAAAGAAACACGGAGTCACAGACGGGGAAAGAACAAGATGTTACGCTGTACTTTTCTGTGTCTGAGAGAGGATTTCTGCCAGTTCCTCTCGGGCTAATCAAGTTATCGCTCATCCTTTGTCAGCGTTCACACTGTGGCTTCTTTTGATAAACAAGACCTGGCAAAAAGAGATTAGGAAAGTGGCGCATAAACAATAGAACAGAGAATGCGTTATGAATCTGGTCTCAAACACCATCGTTGTTTCGAGTGTGTGATGATGGAGGCGAAAGTGCAGCTGCGTTTGAGTGATATGAGTTATTACGGTGATTAAGAGGCTAAAACTCAGCAGCTGCTCCATAATAGTAATAATTAGACAAATGCGTTGGTTTTATTCAGCACTCAAAGACATGTCACTATTCTCTCACTCCCTACATGGTGGTGATAAATACTAGTGTAGCCACAGCTGCCCTGGGGCACACTGACAGAGGCGAGGCAGTCAGCCCCTCCCACCACCACAAAACCATTCACTCACACACTCACAGATTCTAATGTGGGGGAAGTGTCTTGCCTAAGGACAGTCGCAGCCGCCCCACTGTGGCACCAGGTGTTCCCAGAGGTCTCCCATCACAGTACTGACCAGGCCCTGCCCTGCTTGTGCGTGTGTTATACCATCATATACTATAGTTTGACTTTTCGACTGTTGTTTTCTTGTGTCGCCATCTTGTCTGTGTGCAGAGGCTGAAGGCGATTGGAAGCAGATTAAAGGTATACAGATGAGTTGTCTACTTCCGGGTGGATCATCAAAGACTATTGGTCCTCCCAACTGTCAATCATTCTGGTGATACGTGCTCGTTAAAAAAGACCAGAGAGTTTGGTTCAAAAAGTGAAGGGTGGTTCTTTCCTAAAATGTGGGAAAATCTTCCTTTAAACCTCGAACTATTCAACACAATTCTTTACAAATAGCGTTTTTGCTTTTTGAAGATAGTATAAAGAAGGAAGTAGTAGTCAAGGTGGGTTAAGGTGGTCTGAGTAGGATGGTTAAGGTGGTCTGAGTAAGATGGTTAAGGTTAGGGTTAACGTGGTCTGAGTAAGATGGTTAAGGTTAGGGTTAAGATGGTCTGAGTAAGATGGTTAAGGTTAGGGTTAAGGTGGG
Source organism: Knipowitschia caucasica (assembly GCA_964034765.1). Classification (NCBI taxonomy): domain Eukaryota; kingdom Metazoa; phylum Chordata; class Actinopteri; order Gobiiformes; family Gobiidae; genus Knipowitschia; species Knipowitschia caucasica. The sequence continues at coordinate 181,231 of OZ035828.1, forward strand.
TCTGAGTAAGATGGTTAAGGTTAGGGTTAAGGTGGTCTGAGTAAGATGGTTAAGGTTAGGGTTAAGGTGGTCTGAGTAAGATGGTTAAGGTTAGGGTTAACGTGGTCTGAGTAAGATGGTTAAGGTTAGGGTTAAGGTGGTCTGAGTAAGATGGTTAAGGTTAGGGTTAAGGTGGTCTGAGTAAGATGGTTAAGGTTAGGGTTAAGGTGGTCTGAGTAAGATGGTTAAGGTTAGGGTTAAGGTGGGTCTGAGTAAGATGGTTAAGGTTAGGGTTAAGGTGGTCTGAGTAAGATGGTTAAGGTTAGGGTTAACGTGGTCTGAGTAAGATGGTTAAGGTTAGGGTTAAGGTGGTCTGAGTAAGATGGTTAAGGTTAGGGTTAAGGTTGTCTGAGTAAGATGGTTAAGGTTAGGGTTAAGGTGGTCTGAGTAAGATGGTTAAGGTTAGAGTTAAGGCGGTCTGAGTAAGATGGTTAAGGTTAGGGTTAAGGTGGTCTGAGTAAGATGGTTAAGGTTAGGGTTAAGGTGGTCTGAGTAAGATGGTTAAGGTTAGGGTTAAGGTGGGTCTGAGTAAGATGGTTAAGGTTAGGGTTAAGGTGGTCTGAGTAAGATGGTTAAGGTTAGGGTTAAGGTGGTCTGAGTAAGATGGTTAAGGTTAGGGTTAACGTGGTCTGAGTAAGATGGTTAAGGTTAGGGTTAAGGTGGTCTGAGTAAGATGGTTAAGGTTAGGGTTAAGGTTGTCTGAGTAAGATGGTTAAGGTTAGGGTTAAGGTGGTCTGAGTAAGATGGTTAAGGTTAGAGTTAAGGCGGTCTGAGTAAGATGGTTAAGGTTAGGGTTAAGGTGGTCTGAGTAAGATGGTTAAGGTTAGGGTTAAGGTGGGTCTGAGTAAGATGGTTAAGGTTAGGGTTAAGGTGGTCTGAGTAAGATGGTTAAGGTTAGGGTTAAGGTGGTCTGAGTAAGATGGTTAAGGTTAGGGTTAAGGTGGTCTGAGTAAGATGGTTAAGGTTAGGGTTAAGGTGGTCTGAGTAAGATGGTTAAGGTTAGGGTTAAGGTGGGTCTGAGTAAGATGGTTAAGGTTAGGGTTAAGGTGGTCTGAGTAAGATGGTTAAGGTTAGGGTTAAGGTGGTCTGAGTAAGATGGTTAAGGTTAGGGTTAAGGTGGGTCTGAGTAAGATGGTTAAGGTTAGGGTTAAGGTGGTCTGAGTAAGATGGTTAAGGTTAGGGTTAAGGTGGGTCTGAGTAAGATGGTTAAGGTTAGGGTTAAGGTGGTCTGAGTAAGATGGTTAAGGTTAGGGTTAAGGTGGTCTGAGTAAGATGGTTAAGGTTAGGGTTAAGGTGGATCTGAGTAAGATGGTTAAGGTTAGGGTTAAGGTGGTCTGAGTAAGATGGTTAAGGTTAGGGTTAAGGTGGTCTGAGTAAGATGGTTAAGGTTAGGGTTAAGGTGGGTCTGAGTAAGATGGTTAAGGTTAGGGTTAAGGTGGTCTGAGTAAGATGGTTAAGGTTAGGGTTAAGGTGGTCTGAGTAAGATGGTTAAGGTTAGGGTTAAGGTGGGTCTGAGTAAGATGGCTAAGGTTAGGGTTAAGGTGGTCTAAGTAAGATGGTTAAGGTTAGGGTTAAGGTGGTCTGAGTAAGATGGTTAAGGTTAGGGTTAAGGTGGTCTGAGTAAGATGGTTATGGTTAGGGTTAAGGTGGTCTGAGTAAGATGGTTAAGGTTAGGGTTAAGGTGGGTCTGAGTAAGATGGTTAAGGTTAGGGTTAAGGTGGTCTGAGTAAGATGGTTAAGGTTAGGGTTAAGGTGGTCTGAGTAAGATGGTTAAGGTTAGGGTTAAGGTGGTCTGAGTAAGATGGTTAAGGTTAGGGTTAAGGTGGTCTGAGTAAGATGGTTAAGGTTAGGGTTAAGGTGGGTCTGAGTAAGATGGTTAAGGTTAGGGTTAAGGTGGTCTGAGTAAGATGGTTAAGGTTAGGGTTAAGGTGGTCTGAGTAAGATGGTTAAGGTTAGGGTTAAGGTGGGTCTGAGTAAGATGGTTAAGGTTAGGGTTAAGGTGGTCTGAGTAAGATGGTTAAGGTTAGGGTTAACGTGGTCTGAGTAAGATGGTTAAGGTTAGGGTTAAGGTGGTCTGAGTAAGATGGTTAAGGTTAGGGTTAAGGTTGTCTGAGTAAGATGTTTAAGGTTAGGGTTAAGGTGGTCTGAGTAAGATGGTTAAGGTTAGGGTTAAGGTGGTCTGAGTAAGATGGTTAAGGTTAGGGTTAAGGTGGGTCTGAGTAAGATGGTTAAGGTTAGGGTTAAGGTGGTCTGAGTAAGATGGTTAAGGTTAGGGTTAAGGTGGTCTGAGTAAGATGGTTAAGGTTAGAGTTAAGGCGGTCTGAGTAAGATGGTTAAGGTTAGGGTTAAGGTGGTCTGAGTAAGATGGTTAAGGTTAGGGTTAAGGTGGGTCTGAGTAAGATGGTTAAGGTTAGGGTTAAGGTGGTCTGAGTAAGATGGTTAAGGTTAGGGTTAAGGTGGTCTGAGTAAGATGGTTAAGGTTAGGGTTAAGGTGGTCTGAGTAAGATGGTTAAGGTTAGGGTTAAGGTGGTCTGAGTAAGATGGTTAAGGTTAGGGTTAAGGTGGGTCTGAGTAAGATGGTTAAGGTTAGGGTTAAGGTGGTCTGAGTAAGATGGTTAAGGTTAGGGTTAAGGTGGTCTGAGTAAGATGGTTAAGGTTAGGGTTAAGGTGGGTCTGAGTAAGATGGTTAAGGTTAGGGTTAAGGTGGTCTGAGTAAGATGGTTAAGGTTAGGGTTAAGGTGGGTCTGAGTAAGATGGTTAAGGTTAGGGTTAAGGTGGTCTGAGTAAGATGGTTAAGGTTAGGGTTAAGGTGGTCTGAGTAAGATGGTTAAGGTTAGGGTTAAGGTGGATCTGAGTAAGATGGTTAAGGTTAGGGTTAAGGTGGTCTGAGTAAGATGGTTAAGGTTAGGGTTAAGGTGGTCTGAGTAAGATGGTTAAGGTTAGGGTTAAGGTGGGTCTGAGTAAGATGGTTAAGGTTAGGGTTAAGGTGGTCTGAGTAAGATGGTTAAGGTTAGGGTTAAGGTGGTCTGAGTAAGATGGTTAAGGTTAGGGTTAAGGTGGGTCTGAGTAAGATGGCTAAGGTTAGGGTTAAGGTGGTCTAAGTAAGATGGTTAAGGTTAGGGTTAAGGTGGTCTGAGTAAGATGGTTAAGGTTAGGGTTAAGGTGGTCTGAGTAAGATGGTTATGGTTAGGGTTAAGGTGGTCTGAGTAAGATGGTTAAGGTTAGGGTTAAGGTGGGTCTGAGTAAGATGGTTAAGGTTAGGGTTAAGGTGGTCTGAGTAAGATGGTTAAGGTTAGGGTTAAGGTGGTCTGAGTAAGATGGTTAAGGTTAGGGTTAAGGTGGTCTGAGTAAGATGGTTAAGGTTAGGGTTAAGGTGGGTCTGAGTAAGATGGTTAAGGTTAGGGTTAAGGTGGTCTGAGTAAGATGGTTAAGGTTAGGGTTAAGGTGGTCTGAGTAAGATGGTGAAGGTTAGGGTTAAGGTGGTCTGAGTAAGATGGTTAAGGTTAGGGTTAAGGTGGTCTGAGTAAGATGGTGAAGGTTAGGGTTAAGGTGGTCTGAGTAAGATGGTTAGGGTTAAGGTTAAGGTGGTCTGAGTAAGATGGTTAAGGTTAGGGTTAAGGTGGTCTGAGTAAGATGGTTAGGGTTAAGGTTAAGGTGGTCTGAGTAAGATGGTTAAGGTTAGGGTTAAGGTGGTCTGAGTAAGATGGTTAAGGTTAGGGTTAAGGTGGTCTGAGTAAGATGGTTAAGGTTAGGGTTAAGGTGGATCTGAGTAAGATGGTTAAGGTTAGGGTTAAGGTGGTCTGAGTAAGATGGTTAAGGTTAGGGTTAAGGTGGTCTGAGTAAGATGGTTAAGGTTAGGGTTAAGGTGGTCTGAGTAAGATGGTTAAGGTTAGGGTTAAGGTGGATCTGAGTAAGATGGTTAAGGTTAGGGTTAAGGTGGTGTCTGAGTAAGATGGTTAAGGTTAGGGTTAAGGTGGTCTGAGTAAGATGGTTAAGGTTAGGGTTAAGGTGGTCTGAGTAAGATGGTTAAGGTTAGGGTTAAGGTGGGTCTGAGTAAGATGGCTCCCACTGATGACTGCTGTCGTTGTGTCCTTGGGCAAGACACTTAACCCCACTTTTCCTGAAGCCCCCACTGAAAGATCTCGGCTCCTGTGGACTCACCACCTGCAGGAGGATCAGTGAGGGGCTGGTGCTCTGTGGACTGGGTGCAGCTCTGACTACCACCCCCCCGACCCAGAAATGGATTAAGGGGAAGAAAATGGATGGATGGATGGATGAGTAAGATAGTTAAGGTTAGGGTTAAGGTGGTCTGAGTAAGATGGTTAAGGTTAGAGTTAAGGTGGTCTGAGTAAGATGGTTAAGGTTAGGGTTAAGGTGGTCTGAGTAAGATGGTTAAGGTTAGGGTTAAGGTGGATCTCAGTAAGATGGTTAAGGTTAGGGTTAAGGTGGTCTGAGTAAGATGGTTAAGGTTAGGGTTAAGGTGGTCTGAGTAAGATGGTTAAGGTTAGGGTTAAGGTGGATCTCAGTAAGATGGTTAAGGTTAGGGTTAAGGTGGTCTGAGTAAGATGGTTAAGGTTAGGGTTAAGGTGGTCTGAGTAAGATGGTTAAGGTTAGGGTTAAGGTGGGTCTGAGTAAGATGGTTAAGGTTAGGGTTAAGGTGGTCTGAGTAAGATGGTTAAGGTTAGGGTTAAGGTGGTCTGAGTAAGATGGTTAAGGTTAGGGTTAAGGTGGATCTGAGTAAGATGGTTAAGGTTAGGGTTAAGGTGGTCTGAGTAAGATGGTTAAGGTTAGGGTTAAGGTGGTCTGAGTAAGATGGTTAAGGTTAGGGTTAAGGTGGGTCTGAGTAAGATGGTTAAGGTTAGGGTTAAGGTGGTCTGAGTAAGATGGTTAAGGTTAGGGTTAAGGTGGTCTGAGTAAGATGGTTAAGGTTAGGGTTAAGGGTGGGTTGGTGTTTATCTATGGGAATGGCTGGTTAAGTTTAGGCATGGATCTCTTAGTTTAGGTAGTTAGTTATATTTACTTCAGCTTCCGTCCCGATTCTGTATATGATCTAGTGCTGACCATATATTATAATCTACGGTGCTGTGGTAGCTTCACAGAACAACATGTGGTCTTTGACAGTGGTCCCCGACTCCCGCTCAAACTCCTTTTTGTCCCTTCTCAACCACTGTATTCCAAGATGAAGCCTTGACACAGAGAGTCCTCCGCCTCATGGACATTTATAAGTCACATTCTGAGCCTATGACAAGAATTAAAAAACATGGTGGAGGTAAATATTCTAAAATTAATTATTGGTTTTCATTGTAAAAACTGTAAAAACGACACCGAGCACCTTTAAGCAGTTCTTTGTGCCAAATACAATAGACATGATATTCATTTTAATGCTTAAAAGATCCCTGAAGGCGTTCTTGAAACAGTGCAGCATTTATTCTGAGCCTCATGAATGTTTTATGCAGAGTTCCAGCAGGAGCCACTTCAGCTTCACTGCAGTCGTCTGCGGAGGATTCTGCACAAACCAAACACGTTCCCTTTGAGAGAGCGCTTTGTCTCAGCTTTTACACTTTCACAAACTTTCACTGCTTTAACTCCTGCTTCTAAAATGAGCTACACAGCAAAAAATAAAAATAATGAGGTATTCATGGCTCAAATGAAGTGGTTCAAGCAGCTTCAGGGACAGACTTATTCACCCTCGCTGTATGAGAGGTCCCGCAGGTCTTTCCTTCCATTTTCACTGCTGCTGTTACAGAATGATGTTGGTTCTTTCCCGTCTTTGGCCTGAGGAGGATGTTGTTGAGGAAGTGGTTCTACTGCCGGGGGTCGCGTGCGTTTCACTGCCGCCTAGTGGCCACAAGCTACAACTACAGCGTGTTCTGTCGTTGTGTAAACGCTGTGCACTTTAAGTAAGGAGCCTGGTCATTTTTACTAATTTCTTCTGAACGTGTCTTTGCTCATGTTTTGCAGATAGAACAAGCACAAGCCCAGGGCCAAAGGTTCTGCAAACAGTTAGAGAAATGATTGAAATCCTGATTATAAATATGAGTAATTTAACCTAATCAAACATGGCGGAAACAGGAAGACGAAAGAAGGAGAAATATAGCACTTCATCAATAACGAGCATTAAGCATGGTAATGGTAATGAATCTATATATGATTACGATTCCTGCATTATCACTCCAAACTAATGGAAAATGTAAAGTAGTCTTTGTCCAACTAATACTTATACAACTGATACTTTTACTTCTGCTGCTACTCGTACGACTAGAGCCCAGAGGGAGGGAGCGAGCCGGGGGAAAGGGCCCAGAGGGAGGGGACAGGGAGCAACCCAAGGGAGAGGGCTTGAGGGAAAGGAGCGACCCGGGGGAGAGGACCCAGAGGGAGGGAGTGACCCAGGGGAGAGGGCCCAGAGGGAGGGAGTGACCCAGGGGAGAGGACCCAGAGGGAGGGAGTGACCCAGGGGAGAGGGCCCAGAGGGAGGGAGTGACCCAGGGGAGAGGGCCCAGAGGGAGAGGGCCTGAGGGAAAGGAGCGACCCGGGGGAGAGGACCCAGAGGGAGGGAGTGACCCAGGGGAGAGGGCCTGGGGGAGAGGGCCTGGGGGAAAGGAGCGACCCGGGGAGAGGGTCCAGAGGGAGGGAGTGACCCAGGGGAGAGGGCCTGGGGGAAAGGAGCGACCCGGGGAGAGGGTCCAGAGGGAGGGAGTGACCCAGGGGAGAGGGCCTGGGGGAAAGGAGCGACCCGGGGGAGTGGACCCAGAGGGAGGGAGTGACCCAGGGGAGAGGGCCCAGAGGGAGAGGGCCTGAGGGAAAGGAGCGACCCGGGGGAGAGGACCCAGAGGGAGGGGACAGGGAGCAACCCAAGGGAGAGGGCCTGAGGGAAAGGAGCGACCCGGGGGAGTGGACCCAGAGGGAGGGAGTGACCCAGGGGAGAGGGCCCAGAGGGAGAGGGCCTGAGGGAAAGGAGCGACCCGGGGGAGAGGACCCAGAGGGAGGGGACAGGGAGCAACCCAAGGGAGAGGGCCTGAGGGAAAGGAGCGACCCGGGGGAGTGGACCCAGAGGGAGGGAGTGACCCAGGGGAGAGGGCCCAGAGGGAGAGGCCCTGAGGGGAAGGGGCGACCCGGGGGAGAGGACCCAGAGGGAGGGGACAGGGAGCAACCCAAGGGAGAGGGCCTGAGGGAAAGGAGCGACCCGGGGGAGTGGACCCAGAGGGAGGGAGTGACCCAGGGGAGAGGGCCTGGGGGAGAGGGCCTGGGGGAAAGGAGCGACCCGGGGAGAGGGTCCAGAGGGAGGGAGTGACCCAGGGGAGAGGGCCTGGGGGAAAGGAGCAACCTGGGGGAGAGGACCCAAAGGGAGGGGGCGACCCAGGGGAGAAGGTCCAAAGGAAAGGGAGCGACCCAGGGGAGAGGACCTGGGGAAGAGGACCTGGGGAAGAGGAGCGAGCCGGGGGAGAGGGCCCAGAGGGAGCGACCCAGGGGAGAGGACCCAGAGGGAGGGAGTGACCCAGGGGAGAGGGCCTGGGGGAGAGGGCCTGGGGGAAAGGAGCGACCCGGGGAGAGGGTCCAGAGGGAGGGAGTGACCCAGGGGAGAGGGCCTGGGGGAAAGGAGCGACCCGGGGAGAGGGTCCAGAGGGAGGGAGTGACCCAGGGGAGAGGGCCTGGGGAAAGGAGCAACCTGGGGGAGAGGACCCAGAGGGAGGGGACAGGGAGCAACCCAAGGGAGAGGGCCTGAGGGAAAGGAGCGACCCGGGGGAGTGGACCCAGAGGGAGGGAGTGACCCAGGGGAGAGGGCCCAGAGGGAGAGGGCCTGAGGGAAAGGAGCGACCCGGGGGAGAGGACCCAGAGGGAGGGGACAGGGAGCAACCCAAGGGAGAGGGCCTGAGGGAAAGGAGCGACCCGGGGGAGTGGACCCAGAGGGAGGGAGTGACCCAGGGGAGAGGGCCCAGAGGGAGAGGGCCTGAGGGAAAGGAGCGACCCGGGGGAGAGGACCCAGAGGGAGGGGACAGGGAGCAACCCAAGGGAGAGGGCCTGAGGGAAAGGAGCGACCCGGGGGAGTGGACCCAGAGGGAGGGAGTGACCCAGGGGAGAGGGCCTGGGGGAGAGGGCCTGGGGGAAAGGAGCGACCCGGGGAGAGGGTCCAGAGGGAGGGAGTGACCCAGGGGAGAGGGCCTGGGGGAAAGGAGCAACCTGGGGGAGAGGACCCAAAGGGAGGGGGCGACCCAGGGGAGAAGGTCCAAAGGAAAGGGAGCGACCCAGGGGAGAGGACCTGGGGAAGAGGAGCGAGCCGGGGGAGAGGGCCCAGAGGGAGCGACCCAGGGGAGAGGACCCAGAGGGAGGGGAGAAGGCCCAAAGGGAAGGGAGCGACCGCACTACAGGACTCGGCCTCTTAAAAAGTGACCTCACCTCTGGATGGTCTTTGGGACGTGCTACAGAGCTTCAACAAACGTGATCCATTGTTCCTCAGATCCAGGTCCATTAAAGACAAGCTCTGGGGGTAAATGCAGATATTGCAGGAACTCCCTGAATTCAAATTGAATGTGAGTGATTTCATTTCTCAACGACGTTCTCACATCTGCCTTTCAACTCTATCTGTACATTTTCAATTACTCGGAGACACTGGCGTCCCAATCCTCCGTCTCCGTCGCTCTAAAAGGATTTTCTCATTTAAGTTCTCATGCCAAGATTGTCTTTGGATGGAGAATAAAAAAAAGAAGATGCTTATTACTCCGAAGAGAAGCGGATAATGAGACAGAAGCGAGTGGAGTGAGAGGAGGCCTGACAAAGGGAGAGAGGGACGGGGTCTTTGTAGTCGCTGCTAATTCCAGCGGCTCCTGTGAAGGCTCCGTGTGATTAAAACTATCAAAGGCCGAGAGACGCTTTTGTCTGAGCTCACTCGGACACGTGACGGAGGAGACACCCACTCACCGGTACATCAGAACTTATCTTATCACAGGTACAGAACAGTCCCCTGGTACATCAGGAGACACACTTATCTTATCAAAGGTACAGAACAGTCCCCTGGTACATCAGAACTTATCTTATCAAAGGTACAGAACAGTCCCCTGGTACATCAGGACTTATCTTATCAAAGGTACAGAACAGTCCCCTGGTACATCAGGACTTATCTTATCAAAGGTACAGAACAGTCCCCTGGTACATCAGGACTTATCTTATCAAAGGTACAGAACAGTCCCCTAGTACATCAGGACTTATCTTATCAAAGGTACAGAACAGTCCCCTGGTACATCAGAACTTATCTTATCAAAGGTACAGAACAGTCCCCTGGTACATCAGGACTTATCTTATCAAAGGTACAGAACAGTCCCCTGGTACATCAGGACTTATCTTATCAAAGGTACAGAACAGTCCCCTGGTACATCAGGACTTATCTTATCAAAGGTACAGAACAGTCCCCTGGTACATCAGGACTTATCTTATCAAAGGTACACAGTGTTGGGCACGTTACTTAGTAATTAGTTATAGTTACTAGTTACTTCTCCCAAAAAGTAACTGAGTTACTAACGGAGTTACTCCACTATAAAAGTAACTAGTTACCAGTAAAAGTAACTATTGCGTTACTTTTTTGCTTCGTTCTGGAACATAATGTGCACTCGACGTGCACATGTTGACCTTTATCCTCAGTGAGTCTGAAATATTGACGATATTTCCATCTAGAAAAGTCTGTTTTGCTGCTGAAGTCCTCCTCACTCTTCATCTCTCTCTGTGTAAGCACTAAACACAAACACGCTCCACTGTGAATGTGGAAACACTGGTGAAGCACTGACTTCAGCCCAATCAGATCAACATATATATCATATATATATATATATATATATATATATATAGTTCTGTGTTTAAGTCCAGATAATAGTTTGAGCGTAGATATGTAATCCTCCATTTGGAAATGAGTCCAATGAGTTTTAAAAAGTAAAACAAACATAAACTCCTCTGTTTTGCTGCAGCCGGCTGCATCCAATTTCTAAAACCAACCGTCTAACACTTCACCTCTTTCTTATCATTCCTTTAGTCATTGAAAAATTACCCTAAGTGCATTTTAAATGATCTTAAAATGTGTTATATGTATGTTAGCCAAACCTGTTGCTGTCCTTAGCAGATAAACCAGGAAGAGAAAGGAGCTCACATGAGCTCCTCTGAGGACTCACGCTGATACAAGCCGTGGTAGAGTGTGATTAAGACCCATTTGTTTCAAAAACACACTTTATGACCGTCCTCTGAACTGTAAACATGTAGATTACATCAGCCAATAACTGCTGAGAGGGTTTCTCCTTCTCTCACGACAACAGAGTCCTGTCATGAAGGAAATAAAGAAGGTAATCTTATCAAAGGTACAGTACAGCACCGGTACATCAGGAGACAGACTTATCTTATCAAAGGTACAGTACAGCACCGGTACATCAGGAGACAGACTTATCTTATCAAAGGTACAGTACTGGTACATCAGGAGACAGACTTATCTTATCAAAGGTACAGTACAGCACCGGTACATCAGGAGACAGACTTATCTTATCAAAGGTACAGTACTGGTACATCAGGAGACAGACTTATCTTATCAAAGGTACAGTACAGCACCGGTACATCAGGAGACAGACTTATCTTATCAAAGGTACAGTACAGCACCGGTACATCAGGAGACAGACTTATCTTATCAAAGGTACAGTACTGGTACATCAGGAGACAGACTTATCTTATCAAAGGTACAGTACTGGTACATCAGGAGACAGACTTATCTTATCAAAGGTACAGTACTGGTACATCAGGAGACAGACTTATCTTATCAAAGGTACAGTACTGGTACATCAGGAGACAGACTTATCTTATCAAAGGTACAGTACAGCACCGGTACATCAGGAGACAGACTTATCTTATCAAAGGTACAGTACAGCACCGGTACATCAGGAGACAGACTTATCTTATCAAAGGTACAGCACCGGTACATCAGGAGACAGACTTATCTTATCAAAGGTACAGTACAGCACCGGGTTCTGAAGAACTCCTGATTTGTGGATTGTTATGTAACGAGTTTGAAGAGTCGGATCAGGAGCTTTTTTATCATTTCATTCTCTTTGTTCAAATAATGTTTATTTAGAGACGAGGAAGTCTGTTTGTTTATGGAGGCGCTGTAACTAATACTGCTACTAATACTAATACTACTGCTACTAATACTACTGCTACTGCTACTAATACTACTGCTACTGCTACTAATACTAATACTACTGCTACTAATACTACTGCTACTACTACTAATACTACTGCTACTAATACTAATACTACTGCTACTAATACTAATACTACTGCTACTACTACTAATACTACTGCTACTAATACTAATACTACTGCTACTAATACTACTGCTACTAATACTAATACTACTGCTACTAATACTACTGCTACTACTACTACTGCTACTAATACTACTGCTACTGCTACTAATACTACTGCTACTAATACTACTGCTACTGCTACTAATACTACTGCTACTAATACTACTGCTACTAATACTACTGTTACTGCTACTAATACTACTGCTACTAATACTACTGCTACTAATACTAATACTACTGCTACTAATACTAATACTACTGCTACTACTGCTACTAATACTACTGCTACTGCTACTAATACTACTGCTACTAATACTACTGCTACTAATACTACTGCTACTGCCACTAATACTGCTGCTACTACTACTACTACTACTAATACTACTGCTACTAATACTACTGCTACTAATACTGCTGCTACTACTGCTACTACTGCTACTAATACTGCTGCTACTACTACTACTACTACTAATACTATTGCTACTAATACTACTGCTACTGCTACTACTGCTACTAATACTACTGCTACTAATACTAATACTACTGCTACTAATACTAATACTACTGCTACTAATACTACTGCTACTGCTACTAATACTACTGCTACTAATACTACTGCTACTAATACTACTGCTACTGCTACTAATACTGCTGCTACTACTACTACTACTACTAATACTACTGCTACTAATACTACTGCTACTAATACTGCTGCTACTACTACTACTACTACTACTAATACTACTGCTACTAATACTATTGCTACTGCTACTACTGCTACTAATACTACTGCTACTAATACTGCTGCTACTACTACTAATACTACTGCTACTAATACTACTGCTACTAATACTACTGCTACTACTGCTACTAATACTGCTGCTACTACTACTACTAATACTACTGCTACTAATACTACTGCTACTGCTGCTACTAATACTACTGCTACTAATACTACTGCTACTGCTGCTACTAATACTATTGCTACTAATACTACTGCTACTAATACTACTGCTACTAATACTACTACTGCTACTAATACTACTGCTACTAATACTACTGCTACTGCTACTAATACTGCTGCTGCTACTACTACTACTACTAATACTACTGCTACTAATACTACTGCTACTAATACTGCTGCTACTACTACTACTACTACTACTAAAACTACTGCTACTACTGCTACTAATACTGCTGCTACTACTACTACTACTAATACTACTGCTACTAATACTACTGCTACTGCTACTACTGCTACTAATACTACTGCTACTAATACTGCTGCTACTACTACTAATACTACTGCTACTAATACTACTGCTACTATTACTAATACTACTGCTACTATTACTAATACTACTGCTATTACTACTAGTGCTAGTAGTACTAATACTACTGCTACTACTACTAATACTTTTGCTACTACTACTAATACTACTGCTACTACTACTAATACTTCTGCTACTACTACTAATACTACTGCTACTACTACTAATACTACTGCTACTAATACTACTGCTACTGCTACTAATACTACTGCTACTAACACTGCTGCTACTACTACTAATACTACTGCTACTATTACTAATACTACTGCTACTACTACTACTAATACTACTGCTATTACTACTAATACTGCTGCTACTACTACTAATACTACTGCTACTACTACTATTACTACTGCTACTACTACTAATACTACTTTTACTACTACTAATACTACTGCTACTACTACTAATACTGCTGCTACTACTACTAATACTACTGCTACTACTACTAATACTACTGCTACTAATACTACTGCTACTACTACTCTTACTACTGCTACTACTACTATTACTACTGCTACTACTACTAATACTACTGCTACTACTACTAATACTACTGCTACTACTACTAATACTACTGCTACTACTACTATTACTTCTGCTGCTACTTTCTTTCTTCGTTATTGGACATGTCCCAGTGGTCCCTATTTTTGAACACTTAAACACCCATTTTCAATGAAGAAGGGGATTCTTTTGGAAATGTGTTTTGCCAAAATAGTAAAGACTTTATTACCTGAGACTCTTTCAGGCGATAAACAAGTGAAAGTCGAACATCCTTGAACCAAATACATAATGTAGAGTTATTTAAATCTCTTTTATTTCTCCACCGCACAAGCATATCCCAGTTATTCATCTGAAAAACTGGTCCACCCACTTCCTGTCCACTCTTAGCTAGTAGAAGCCTTTATGCAGGACTGACAAACTTACTAATTGAGTCACTACTGCATATATTCTGGCTACATTCCGTTGCTCGTTGGCCTATTTTGTCTTGGAACGATTGAGAAAGAGATGAAAACCTTGTGTGTGTTTGCCAGAGTCCAGCCTCAGGGGACATGGGTTTGTGGTTTCCGCCTGTCTTCTAATTAGTTCTTGGTGTTCTCTGGAAACGCGTGACAAACACTCCGTTACTTTTTACTTTTTAGATAAGATAAACACCATGACAGTGAAAAAAGTACATGGAACGACAGGAGTTTGTTTGGTGCAGACGCAGCAGCAGATGGGAGCAGACAGCGGAGAGAGAAGAGGAAGTCAGTTTCTTGGCAGATGAGTTTAGACGTACGTTGAATTGGATGTACTTAAAGAAGCTATCCCCGATTTATTTTCTAATGAGTTCATACATACATACATAGTAAAAAGCAATAATACATGGCTGTATTAAAATCCGTAATTTAATGTAAAACTTGAGCTCATTGATTCAGCTGTGTATGAACTCAGGCGTAAAAAGTGCTGAGTAGAGACTTAGCGTGACGCCCGCTCTCCTCCAATCACAGAACGAGGCTGCGTCCTCTAGCCTCTACAGCGCTGCTAAACACAGTAGCATGTTAGCATGTTAGCATAAGTGGCTATAACTCCTCTGGCTGTAACTGCAGACATAGCAAAACAGCCCAAACCACACAACAGTGAGGAAGAGAAGAGGAACTAAAGCCACAACATGATCAAAGAAGAAACCAAGCCCTGAACAGAGCTAGTTACATCGTATCCTCTGGAGAGACTGGTCTGAGGGAGAGACCTGCGGGACCGCCTCGGACTATCTACGCTCGGACTATCTACGCTCGGACTATCTACGCTCGGACTATCTACGCTCGGACTATCTGCGCTCGGACTATCTACGCTCGGACTATCTACGCTCGGACTATCTACGCTCGGACTATCTACGCTCGGACTATCTGCGCTCGGACTATCTACGCTCGGACTATCTACGCTCGGACTATCTACGCTCGGACTATCTACGCTCGGACTATCTACGCTCGGACTATCTACGCTCGGACTATCTACGCTCGAACTATCTACGCTCGGACTATCTACGCTCGGACCATCTACGCTCGGACCATCTAGGCTCGGACCGCCCGGACTATCTGCGCTCGGACTATCTGCGCTCGGACTATCTACGCTCGGACTAGCTACGCTAGGACTATCTACGCTCGAACTATCTACGCTCGGACTAGCTACGCTCGGACTATCTACGCTCGGACTATCTATGCTCGGACCATCTACGCTCGGACCATCTACGCTCGGACTGCCCGGACTATCTACGCTCGGACTAGCTACGCTCGGACTATCTACGCTTGGACTATATACGCTCGGACCATCTGCGCTCGGACCATCTACGCTCGGACCATCTACGCTCGGACCGCCCGGACTATCTACGCTCGGACTAGCTACGCTCGGACTATCTACGCTCGGACCATCTACGCTCGGACAATCTACGCTCGGACCATCTACGCTCGGACCGCCCGGACTATCTGCGCTCGGACTATCTACGCTCGGACTAGCTACGCTCGGACTATCTACGCTCGAACTATCTACGCTCGGACTATCTGCGCTCGGACTATCTACGCTCGGACTAGCTACGCTCGGACTATCTACGCTCGAACTATCTATGCTCGGACTATCTGCGCTCGGACCATCTACGCTCGGACTATCTACGCTCGGACTATCTACGCTCGGACTATCTACGCTCGGACTATCTACGCTCGGACTATCTACGCTCGAACTATCTACGCTCGGACTATCTACGCTCGGACCATCTACGCTCGGACCATCTAGGCTCGGACCGCCCGGACTATCTGCGCTCGGACTATCTGCGCTCGGACTATCTACGCTCGGACTAGCTACGCTCGGACTATCTACGCTCGAACTATCTACGCTCGGACTAGCTACGCTCGGACTATCTACGCTCGGACTATCTACGCTCGGACCATCTACGCTCGGACTATCTGCGCTCGGACTATCTACGCTCGGACTAGCTACGCTCGGACTATCTACGCTCGAACTATCTACGCTCGGACTATCTACGCTCGGACCATCTACGCTCGGACCATCTACGCTCGGACTGCCCGGACTATCTACGCTCGGACTAGCTACGCTCGGACTATCTACGCTCGGACTATCTACGCTCGGACTATCTACGCTCGGACCATCTGCGCTCGGACCATCTACGCTCGGACCATCTACGCTCGGACCGCCCGGACTATCTACGCTCGGACTATCTACGCTCGGACTATCTACGCTCGGACCATCTACGCTCGGACCATCTACGCTCGGACCATCTACGCTCGGACCGCCCGGACTATCTGCGCTCGGACTATCTACGCTCGGACTAGCTACGCTCGGACTACCTACGCTCGGACCATCTACGCTCGGACCATCTACGCTCGGACCATCTACGCTCGGACCATCTACGCTCGGACCATCTACGCTCGGACCATCTACGCTCGGACTACATTCGGACGTGAAACTAGTGGTAATCTTTCAGTTATATATTGTGTTAGCAGTGCTTTGCTTTTGTACCATTTCATCAGTGATTGTTGTACAGCCTAAGTTGCGCTAATGCTAATGTTAGCATATAGATTGCAAATAAAACTAGATGTCTCCGTGGGATGAGAGCGCAGGGTACATGAGAAGCCTGTGAGCGAGTTGGGGGCGGGGCTAAACATCCAAACCCTGCAGAATCAGGCATAGCTCCTTTAATGTATTGTCTCGAAACACAAAAAACACATTTTGATCCATGTTTTTTTCTTCACACATTCCCAGAGTCATCCTGATCCTTCACTTCCATCATGGGAATAATAATAACAAAGAAATAGTTTTGTATTGCACTTTTCTGGACATTCAAAGAGGTTTCACATGGAATTATTCTTTGACTCCACACACACTAAGGGTAAAATACTGTAGCCGCAGCTGCCCTGGGACACACTGACAGGAGCGAGGCACCCACCACCGGTCATCACACAACACACTCACAATGTCCAAGTGTTTGATGTAGTTTCTTGCCGATGATCCGGGACACTGGACTTTCAACAACATTAATGGACTAAATAGTCTCTGCCCCTTATGGACCAACGGCTCTATGTGTTTGTTGTTGTTTGATCTGTTTCTCTGATCTGCGTTGGTGAATCAACACATTTGTTAGGTCCTCCGAGATAACCACTGTTGTGATTTAGGGACATACAAAAATGATAAATACATTTAATTCAAACACACCTGAAAGCACTTGTGTTACAGTACGCAGTCGAAAGGAGGAACGAGCCACAATAAATAACTGCCACAATAACATTTAATAAACAAAAATTCTCAAATCAACTGAAAGTAAAACAGGAACTGAGGACGGAAACAAGGACCACGGAACAAAAACTTTATGGGCTGACATCAAGAGGAAAAGCACAGGGTATTTAGCAGAGAGACACAGGTGCAACACATCAGAACAAGTACAACTCTAAAGGACACAGGAGAACACACAATACAGAATCAAACAGAAACTAAAAAAAGGCAACCATGACAACCTGAGCTCATCTACTTTGTTTTTATATCTGCATAGACACTGTTTCAAAGTCTTTGTATCAGCTCCTGCTTCTGCAGCTCTGATTATCTGAAACCAAAGCTTCATCAAATTAAAGATGAATATACTGAATATAGAAACAGTAGAATCAGTAGATTATATTTCCTCTGGGTTTTTCCCGGGTCAGCTCTATTTAACAGAGCGGGATAATGTTGCAAATCTGCAACATCCCAGAATGCCTTTCCTGTTAATGTCTCTCTCAAAACAAAATGTCAGAAATGTGTCAGAAATGTATATTACTACTCCATCTGATCATTTTATATCAGATTTTCCCAGAGAGGTTTAAACCAATAAATGCAGGGCCTCACGATGTCATGTGATGAAGTGAATGAAGACCCAAAATTGCAGGAATGCCAAAAATAAGGGTTTAATGATAAAAAAAAGTCCAGATGAAACCAACTCAAAATCCAAAACCAAAACAGGACCAGGAACCGGACGGAAACAGACAGAGACATGAACAAGACAAGACAAGACGTTGACAAGACAATGGACCAGCACAAGGGGAGAGGAGACCAGGGTACAAACAGACACACACATCAGGGCGGGGCAGACAATCAAGACAGGACAGGAAGTCAAACTAAAACTAATTCACAGATAAGACGTCAAAATAAAACAAAAATACAAACATAAAATCCACACCATAACACACGATTAAACCAGTTCTACCTAAAAAGTTTCAACGGTCACTGACATTCACTCAAACTTACTTCAATCTAAGTTAAAGCCAATGTTATTTATCGCACAACCGCTGCTTTAACGACAACAACAGACGCCACAACAATGACAACAACAGAAATCCATTATTATCAAACTCACAGCGACTGATACGAGCCAAACTTTTCTCCCCCAATCGCCGGTTTGTCCACATCGCTTTCCCAACGCCCAACATACAATCCAGCCAAAGTCTAACAGGCGCGCGTGCTAATACCGCCGATACGGAATAGAACTGTAATAGAAAAGTGTGTGTGTGTGTGTGTGTGTGTGTGTGTGTGTGCGACAGCTGATTGTGCGAGCGTGCGGCCAGATATTGCTGGAGATGGGTAATAAAGCAATCTGTCTCTGGATCTTGTAATTTAAAGCGCTGCTCCTTCTCTGGCCCTCCCTCCGCAACCCATCTTCCATCTCATCTCCGCCAAATTAGATCGGAGGAATGGGTTCTCGCCTCACCCCCTCCCCCCCACCCCCCCCCCAACCCAACCCCCCCCCCCCACCCCCCCCCCCCCCCACGGCAATCAAAAGCAGCGCGTGTGCGAGTGTAGGCAAAACTTTCTCTCCATTATCATACATTAACATTATCGCCCTCGTGTTCCGCTTTATTTGTCTTCCATCCGAGCGCGATGCGTGAACGCGAGGAGCCGGCTGTCTGAAAATGACTTATCGATCTCCCTCCTCCCCCATTTCTCCTTGCGGTCCCTCCTCAATTTGTTCACCTGTTACTCCGGGGTGCCTTTGGCGGAGGGGGGGGGATAAGTCATTGTATGGAAGAGCCGGCGGAATGAGACAAGAACGAGGCTGTCGGAGCAGAAAGAGCATTCTTCACAGTCAAGTCAATGCAAGTTTGCGTCGCAGGGTTTGGTAACGAAGACGCATGAGTCTGTTGTGAAAACTGTCGATAAAGAAAATAAAGAAATGCATGTTATCTGTGCTGAATGCAATCATTTGGTTCGAGCTGGTTTTGTACAATTGTGCATAACGATGGATGTTTTATCAGCGTGAGGCCTGTTCACGTCAGACTGAGGTGGATGAAGAGACACGGCATGGTCCCACAGAAGGGAAATGTCAGTGTTGCATCGCACTTACAGCACAAGATAAATGAACAATAACACTAAACTAACATGAAAAAACCTCTCTAGCTTTAGCATAATAAAAAAACAATTATGCATCAGTTTTTTACAGTGCTTTTTTAGACACTCAAAGTTTTTTCACTTCATTCTCTCCAAACACAGCGGTGATAAACTACTGTAGCCACAGCTGCCCTGGGGCACACTGACAGAAGCGAGGCAACCAGTCTGTGCCATCGGCCCCTCCCACCACCACCAACCATTCATACACACACCAGACTCATTCTATGCAATGGGGTGAAGTGTCTTGCCTAAGGACACAGACACAGTTTGGCACTTTACAGCCGCAGCCGCCCCACTGTGGCACCTGCTGTTCTCAGAGGTTAAGTGTCTTGCCCAAGGACACAACGGTTACTGCACTAGACATCAGAGGGAGTCAGTGGAGAAAGTCTTGAGGTGGACTCGAACCCACGACCTTCAGGCTCAAAGGCCAATGTTCTACCAACTGACTCACTGTCGCCCCGTATTTTGCTAGCTGTAGCAAAATAAAGAAGCAAGTTTGCTAAAGTTAGAGATTATTTTTCCCACCTGGGGCAAAGGGAATAGAACAAAACAGAAAACTAAAAATAACCAAGCCAGAGAGAAATCACAGCAGTGTAAAATCCAAATATATACATTAGAATAAGGCTGTGTTTGATTGAAATGGTACTAAAATATGTAAAAGACAAACAGGTGCAGGAGCAGAGAGAGTGAGAGAGATTCCCGGAGATGTGTGTTGCTAAAGGGCAAACTCTGAGTCTGTAAAACTGCAGCACATGTTATTAAGAAAGACAGGGATAGAATGTTGAAATGTCACCGACAAAAAGGGAAGAATTAAACGGATTCATGCGGCTAAAATCTGGAGCAGTCTCCCTGAAAATGTGAGGCAGGCTTCTTCTCTTTACTCTTTTTATTGTACTGTGATTATTTATGATTTTAAAGTCTTGTGTGATTGTGTTTATCTTGTTTTGGATTAAGATTAAGGAAAATGTCAGTGTTGCATCATCCGAAACAGAACAGTAGAATGAGGAGCACACAACACAAGAGAAATCAACAATATCTCTAAACACTAACTTCTCTGGTCCAGCGCTAACGTGGTCCAGCGCTAATGTGGTCCAGCGCTAACGTGGTCCAGCGCTAACGTGGTCCAGCGCTAACATGGCCCAGCGCTAACATGGCCCAGCGCTAACGTGGTCCAGCGCTAACATGGTCCAGAGCTGACATGGTGCAGCGCTGACATGGCCCAGCGCTAACATGGCCCAGCGCTCACATGGCCCAGCGCTAACATGGTCCAGAGCTAACATGGCCCAGCGCTAACATGGCCCAAAGCTCACATGGCCCAGCGCTAACATGGTCCAGAGCTGACATGGTGCAGCGCTGACATGGCCCAGCGCTAACATGGTCCAGCGATAACATGGTCCAGCGCTAACATGGCCCAGCGCTAACATGGCCCAGCGCTGACATGGCCCAGCGCTAACATGGCCCAGCGCTAACATGGCCCAGCGCTAACATGGCCCAGCGCTGACATGGCCCAGCGCTAACATGGTCCAGTGATAACATGGTCCAGCGCTAACATGGCCCAGCGCTAACATGGTCCAGCGCTAACATGGTCCAGTGATAACATGGTCCAGTGATAACATGGTCCAGCGCTAACATGGCCCAGCGCTAACATGGTCCAGCGCTAACATGGTCCAGCGCTAACATGGTCCAGTGATAACATGGTCCAGCGCTAACATGGCCCAGCGCTAACATGGTCCAGCGCTAACATGGTGTGATGTGATTGAAAGCACAGTGTTAAGGACATCATGGAACTGGAAGAATTCCCAAAACTCATTTAGAAAAAATTTGTTCAAAGTGACTCTGAGCCTTCGTCAGAGCGACTGAGTTTGAAATTAACTGAAGTGTTTGGGATCAGGACGGAACAGAATGGAACAGAATGGAACAGTGCAAGTCAATGAACAGGTATAATGCTTTAATGAATCTAAATATGTCGGTTTATGGCCAAGGGGCAGTGGTCCCATACGGTTAGGTGACACAAACATGGTGTCAGGGTCACATGGTATCAGGGTCACATGGTATCAGGGTCACATGGTGTCACGGTCACATGGTATCAGGGTCACATGGTGTCACGGTCACATGGTATCAGGGTCACATGGTGTCAGGGTCACATGGTTACATTCTACAGCATTGCTTGCATTAAAGCACAGGCCACAGTCCACAATGTTACAGTCCATATTGCACACACCCTGTTATTGCAGAGAGAGAGAGAGAGAGAGAGACCAGAGAGAGAGAGAGAGAGAGAGAGACGAGAGAGAGAGAGACAGAGAGAGAGAGAGAGAGAGAGAGAGAGAGACCAGAGAGAGAGAGAGAGAGAGACCAGAGAGAGAGCGAGAGAGAGAGAGAGAGAGAGAGAGAGAGAGACCAGAGAGAGAGAGACCAGAGAGAGAGAGAGAGAGAGAGAGACCAGAGAGAGAGCGAGAGAGAGAGAGAGAGAGAGAGAGAGAGAGAGACCAGAGAGAGAGAGACCAGAGAGAGAGCGAGAGAGAGAGAGAGAGAGAGAGAGAGACCGAGAGAGAGAGCGAGAGAGAGAGAGAGAGAGAGAGAGAGAGAGAGACCAGAGAGAGAGCGAGAGAGAGAGAGAGAGAGAGAGACCAGAGAGAGAGAGACCAGAGAGAGAGCGAGAGAGAGAGAGAGAGAGAGAGAGAGAGAGAGACCAGAGAGAGAGCGAGAGAGAGAGAGAGAGAGAGAGAGAAATACAAATGCTTCATATAAACCCACTAGGGGAAATAATACCTTGGTTGGTGTCGAAAATGTTGACGTTCTTGGTGAACTTGGAGCTCTGATGGCCCCCGCCCTGCCGCAGCCCCCCCAACAGACACAGCCTCCCCAGGGGGTCCCACAGCACCCCCGCGTAAGAGCGCTTACAGGGCTGGGCGGGCAGCGTGCTCCAGCTGCGAGCCTCTGTGTCGTACACCTCCAGGACCTTCACCGGCCTCTTGCACTGACGCCCGCCTGGGACACACACACGGGTCATTACTGAGGTCACATTAAAGAAACAGTCGTAAATGAAACTATCTCAGAGTGACCTGCGTGACTTTATCTGCGAGCGTCTAATGTGAAGCGTCCTCTGTTCGCCTCCTCGCTGCACAGCCAATTACTCCGACCATCTGTCTCGTTCCCACATGTAATCTGTCTTAATGTAACTAACCTTTACACTGCCGTTTCAATATCAGCACCACGGCGCTGCTCCGTGTCGGGCGCTTTCTCACCTAAAAAATCATGTGTGCCCAGTGTCGTTCAGAATCAAGAAAGTCAAAACAGCAATTTAGGAAAATATCATAAAGTGTTCTATAAAAGTTATGTCTTGTTTGTTCAGAAACAGAAACATTCTGTCTTCATCTTATTTTATTTCATTTTGTTTTATTGTGATTTTCATATTATCACATTTATGGACACAAGGTTTTTCCTATTTAAACTTTAATGATGTTTCTGTTTTACTGTGGATTTGTTTTAATTAGTGTTTTATTGTGCAGCACTTTGGAAACTGTGTTTATGAAATGTGCTATGAACAAAGTGGATGGGATTCATCTTTTTATTACCTCATGTATATTTGTTAGAAACCATATGACACAATGGGCTGAGAGCTGAGAGCTGATTGGCTGAGAGCTGACTGTCTCAGAGCTGATTGGCTGAGAGCTGACTGTCTCAGAGCCGATTGGCTGAGAGAGTGAGATAATTTTTTCTTTATTGTGTCTGCATTTGACTCATCCTTCCTTTCCACTCGGGCCTCTCTCAGTCGCCCAGTCCAGCATCATGGGTAAAGGTGCACTTTATTACTCCCTGTAGGACAATTCAATCCTCTGCATTTGACCCAGATCCTGATGCCCCTAAGGCTTACGTCAGGAGCAGTGGTCGCCGTAGTAACAGCGCCCGGAAACCCATCTCCAGATGTTGATGCTCTGGGTCAGGACCAGAGCTGGAGGATTTAACCTAGTGAGCATGTTTTTAGTGGTAGGGGAAACCGGAGTACCCGGAGGAAACCTACGCAGGCACAGGGAGAACGTGCAAACTCCACTCAGAAAGACCCTGTTCCGACCAGGATTTGAACCCAGGACCTTCTTGCTGAGAGGCGAGAGTGCTATCCACTCAGCCACCGTGTTATTCTCATGGACCCATCTCCAGGACCAGAGCTGGAGGATTTGACCTGTGCATGTTTTTAGAGGAAGGGGAAACCGGAGCTCAAGATAATCCATACAGACACAGGGAGAACATGCAAACTCCTCAGAGAAACGCCGTGTTCTGATTCAAACCCAGGAGAGAAGAAGCTGTGACTAAAGTAGTTCCCATCATGAAAAACGCTGTATAAAACAATCACATTATTATTATTATTATTATTTGTATTAATATCATCATTAGTGTGTACCTGCCACATAGAGCTTGCTCCCCAGCAGGTTAGCGTTAGCGTCGTAGCGCGGCGTGGGCATCGGGGGCAGCATCGCCCACACGTCCTTCCGGAGGTCGTACTGCTGCAGGATGCTCCGCGGCAGGAGGTCGGCTCCCATCCCCCCGATGGCCAGGGCGCGGTTCTCTGCACAGACACCAGGGGGCAGCATCAGCATCATGGCGCTCCTTAAAGGCAAAGTGGGTTAAGTGTCTTGCCCAAGGACACAGTGACAGCCGACATCAGTGGGAAGTAACAAGCAAAAATGTCCGATCGGAGAATCTAGTTTTAAAACAGTCAGAATGTGTCAGATTAAAATAAAAACCACTCAATTCGAGCTAAAATTACCTCATATTTTGTCATTTTTTGCAGTGTGGACGAGGTCTGGAGCCACACACGACATTCAATTAAATCATTCCATTTCATTTTGCTGCTCGCCAACGCTAAAGGAAAGAAATATCTCGTTACCTGTTGTTCATTACTTTGTATCCAAAACAATGATCCGACAAACGTCAATACAAACTGCATCGTTTTTCCGGCTGCGTGACTGACTGTCCATGACAAAATATCACACCGCTTTAATTCGGTTCGATCGATCATTCTGTCAGACTATTTGTCTCAGTTTTGGCTGATGTGTGGTGAAGGGGGGGGGCACTGGGAGGGGGGAGGGCCGAGCCGAGGCCAAGTATCGAAGATGAGTCAGTGAGATTGAGAGAGCAGAAGGATAAAATGTGCGTCCTATAACCGTGTTTACGACGTCTATCTGAGGCCAGAGGCGGCGCTTCACCAAGAAACAACCGCACAACCACAAAACGCACACGCAACACGACAACGACCCACTTTTTATCAACACACTCTCCATATAGCGTTACAAAACTCTCACAGACGCCGATGTGTAACCCTCCAGGTGCTACGGTTGGCCAAAGTTGACAATGTGCTGTTTTCAGGTGTCAAAAAACTTCTGCCGCACAATTATTATCTCTGGTTTACCACTTCCCTGTCCCTTGAGTGTGGTACAGTGTGAGTTCTGTTTGTGTGATCATGTCCGAGTAATGTAAAAAAATATAAATATTTCATGAACATCCACGATTCCCACCACTATATGAAGTCATAATATGCAAATTATAGAAGAAGAAGGTTCGTCTTCGTCCCACAGTGGGGAAATTTCAGACACACGTCAAGGCAAGCAGCGAACTTTACTTCTGTGCTCCTTACAGGCAAAGTGGGTTAAGTGTCTTGCCCAAGGACACAACGACAGCAGACATCAGTGGAGTCGGTGGAGAAGGTCTCGCGGTGGGCTCGAACCCATGACCTACAGGCTCAAAGGCCAATCCTCTACAAACTAAGCCACTGTCGTCTCTATGGGTACTTTTAATTTCTACATAAACTTTGGGCCATTCTTATATTTTCTCTAATTTACATAAAGCCTCTGTCTCTTATCACTGTTATTAAGAAATCAAGATCAAAATTGAGCATTTTAGGAAAAAACCTCTGTCGCCTGAAGGGTTAAAGCTGGACTAACAATTTGACCCACCGCACAAATGAAAAAATACCCAAAAATATTTATTTTTCTAGCTGATTTTTGTAGCCGGTGCACACTGGGGTGGTCTTGCACAGTTTTTCCAATGTGGTTTTACTGCAAATGGCAAATTCTTGTATATTTTTTTTGAGGATTTTTCCTGGAGCCCTAGATCATTTAGAGCCATTTAGATCCTAATTTAGGGTATTTTTCTTCTACTTTTAAATCATGAAGGCTGATCATTTTGACCAGAGGGAAGCATAAGG
This sequence comes from Knipowitschia caucasica, assembly GCA_964034765.1. Lineage (NCBI taxonomy): Eukaryota > Metazoa > Chordata > Actinopteri > Gobiiformes > Gobiidae > Knipowitschia > Knipowitschia caucasica. The sequence continues at coordinate 206,538 of OZ035828.1, forward strand.
CTAAAGTCATATCAGAGTCATATACGATCCTGGGTAAATATATTCCTGCACCATTTTTATAATTTCAACTGAAATTAGAAAATACATTACATTTCATACAATTATAAAACAATTTACACATGAGACAAACTGGATCTAAACTCATTGACCGCAGCCGTTTTTGATGATTTCACTGCTTGTCAAGACCCACAGAATATTGTGTGCTCTGACTGTGTGAAATATGAAACCAGATTCTGAAAGACTGGATTGTCTATTTTCATCAGCAAAAATAAGTTGGTTTTTAGCTATTTCTGTTGTCCTGTAATCGCCAGTGGAAAAGAGGGAAGTTTGACAGAAATCCCCGTCTCAGACAAATACGTCCACGGCAGTGAATGAGTGAAACAGTGATCAAAGACGTTCACGAGAGTCTGTAGTTTTAATCCATCTTTTCATAAACAGAGATTCCCTCATTTGTATTCGGGAGGTGTTGGTGTAAACAGGATTATTGAGTAATGTATTCTGAATAAACATGTGACTGTCAATGCAAAGGTCTTCACTGCAAAAAGTGATGAAAAATAAGTTTCTCAAATTTGGAAAAATGTATCTTAGTTTAAGCACATTCTGACTGCCCTAAAACAAGATAAAGAGAAAGTAAAGCAACAGTTCTTGAAATAAAACTAAATGTCTTTGTCCCGTTGGAGAATCTTGTTTTAAAAGAGTCAGATTGTGTCAGATTAAGATAAAAACCACTTGATTTAAGCGTTAATTACCTCATATTTAATCATTTCTTGCAGTGTTCCAGTCACAGTTAGAAGCAGTCTGTACAGAGACAAACAGACTGACCTCAGACACGACAAAACAAACTGCGATTCTTTGCAGATAAAAGACAAGAATGTTGGTGTTTTTGTTTACTTCTGACGAGCTTCACGGTCGGGAACAAAACAGTAGCTTTGTGGTTTCTACACAAACCTCACAGGTCACAGCGGGCCGACAACAAACTCTCTTCAAAGCTCTGGTTTGTTTTGTCTGGAACGGTAAAAGTGCAGATGTGTGTGTACCTTTGAGTCTGCAGATCGGAGGGAGATGTGTTTGTACCTTTGACTCTGCAGATCAAAGGGACATGTGTGTGTACCTTTGACTCTGCAGATCAAAGGGACATGTGTGTGTACCTTTGACTCTGCAGATCAAAGGGACATGTGTTTGTACCTTTGACTCTGCAGATCAAAGGGACATGTGTGTGTACCTTTGACTCTGCAGATCAAAGGGACATGTGTTTGTACCTTTGACTCTGCAGATCAAAGGGACATGTGTGTGTACCTTTGACTCTGCAGATCAAAGGGACATGTGTGTGTACCTTTGACTCTGCAGATCAAAGGGACATGTGTGTGTACCTTTGACTCTGCAGATCAAAGGGACATGTGTTTGTACCTTTGACTCTGCAGATCAAAGGGACATGTGTGTGTACCTTTGACTCTGCAGATCAAAGGGACATGTGTTTGTACCTTTGACTCTGCAGATCAAAGGGACATGTGTCTGTACCTTTGACAGCGATGGAGAGGCCCATGAGAGGCTCCCTCAGCGCGCTCCTCTTCCTCCAGCGCCCTTCGTCAGTGTGGTAGACCTCCACCGCCTTCATGGGGCTCTGCTGCTCCCCCACACCCCCCACCACCAACACCTGCTTCCCCAGCACCGCTACGGCCGCACCCGCTCGAGGGGTGGGCATCTGGGTGAGCGAGGACCACCGGTCGCCCTGGAGGACCACCAGAGGAGAGAGGGTAAGTGTGAGGACAGATGTGAGGACAGGTGTGAGGACAGGTGTGAGGACAGGTGTGAGGACAGAGGACAGGTGTGAGGACAGAGGACCGGTGTGAGGACAGAGGACAGGTGTGAGGACAGGTGTGAGGACAGAGGACAGATGTGAGGACAGAGGACAGGTGTGAGGACAGAGGACAGGTGTGAGGACAGGTGTGAGGACAGAGGACAGATGTGAGGACAGAGGACAGGTGTAAGGACAGAGGACAGGTGTGAGGACAGGTGTGAGGACAGAGGACAGATGTGAGGACAGAGGACAGATGTGAGGACAGAGGACAGGTGTGAGGACAGAGGACAGGTGTGAGGACAGATACTGGTCCCAGAGTCAGGACCAAACCTGGGCAGGCTGCATTTCAGATTCATGCAGCTAAAAACTGGAATTGTCTTCCTGAAAATGTGAGACAGACTTCTTCTCTGACAATAATAATAATACAGCTTATATATATATATATATATATATATATATATATGCATCCTCAATTTATCTCTATCTATTTCTTCACATCTATCTCTTTCTATCCCTCTCTCTAGATAAGATGTGATGTCACACCTCAGGGCAGTAGGTCTCCACAGTTGCACAGGGCCGTCCCGCAGCGTCACAGCCCCCCAGCATGAACACCTGCCCCCCCACCTGCGTCAGCGTGTGGTAGACCCGCCCACTGGACAGACGGGCCAGACTCTGCCAGTGGAAGTCCTGAGCCGAGGGCACCGCCATGGCCCCGAGCCCCTTAGTCCGGGAGACCGAGAGTCCGAGAGGAGGTGTGGATCCGGAGGTTGGGGTCTGGCTTCAGGTCTGGGGTCGGACTGCAGAGGGGTCTGGGTTCGGTCTGGGGTCGGACTGGGTTCGGTCTGACCTCTGCTCTCAGGGCCCTGCAGGAGGACACAGAGGTGAGCAGTTATACAGGAGAAAACAAACCAGGAGGAGATTTGCAGAAAGATGCCGAGAATTTCAACAATGACCACAGGACTTTTTTTCTCTCTCTTTTTTAACTTTATTTTGTATTTTTATTTGATATTATTATTATTTTTAAGTAGTATTTTATTTGCATTATAGCTTTACGTTTTTAATTTATGACAGTCTATTTGAATTCTAAAGGCAAAAACACAATAATAATTCACCCTAATCCAAGCCATTTATTTTGTTTTTTTAGTGCTTTGAATATTTCTGGGCGAAACAAACAAAATAAAGTCCAGTCTTTTTTATCATGTGAACAACTTTGACAAATTAATGTGTCTTGGTCGTCGTGAGAGAATGAACTACGTCTGAGCTCTGTGGGATTGTTCGGTGGTTGGTGGACGTTTGGTTTTCTACAGGGGTCTCTTTTTCTACAGGCCCCAAAACCCGGCAACGGATGAAGCAGAAGAAAAGGGATGGATGGAGGCTTCTCATTTTCTCCCACTGGGTTTTTGGAGTTGTTTCTTGTCGACGCAGGAGGGTCTAAGGACAGAGATGATCTAGGACTCTCCACATTCAACATTTATGGACCTTTATGGACCAACGTCTCTGTGTGTTTGAACTGCTTGATTTTCTGATCTGTGTTGGTGAATCCACAGCTTTAGAAGTCTAGCGTACATGGACAGAGTAAGTAAGTAAGTCATCTTTATTTATATACCGCTTTTTCACTGCAGATCTGAGTCTCAAAGCGGTTTACAATTGTTAATTTTGGGAATTTGTCTCTCACTCCACACAGAGACCTACATATTTTTAGTGGTAGGGGAAACCGGAGTACCCAGTGGAAACCTACGCAGACACGGGGAGAACATGCAAACTCCACTCAGAAAGGCCCTGGTCCGACCGGGACCCAGGACCTTCTTGTTGAGAGGCGAGAGTGCTATCCACTCAGCCACCGTGCCGCCACTGGTGTAACTGGAGACATCTAGTTGCAAGGCGGCTGAGAGTAGATGATGGAGATGATCAGTTGAAATCGGTCGATGTGAGCGCTCTTACAACTGAAGATAAACAGTCGATCTCCGGATTCAGTCAGTTGCCCGTGTTCTACTTTTCGGCAACTATCCTCAGATCCGGAGATATGACCCGATGTGCTCCAACAACATGTGTTAAGAGTGTTATCATGTGACATAGGCGCCCGTCATGTGACTTGTTGCACTAAAACAAAGTAAAATGGCTACTGAATATGAATGGACGGAGATTTCATCAAGAATCACGAGCGCTAGAATTGTAAAACACGTGGTGCACTTAGAATTGGTGGGGAAACATACCTTCAACATGTAGAGCGCCATTTTGGACAGTCACGTGATATTGTGTGTAAGTAAGTAAGTTTTTATTTATATACCGCCTTTTCACTGCAGATCTGAGTCTCAAAGCGGTTTACAATTGTTAATTTTGGGCATTTGTCTCTCACTCCACACAGAGATGGGAGCGGGGCCACCAGTACAGGAGGCACATGCCAGAACTATTGGACATATTTTTAGTGGTAGGGGAAACCGGAGTACCCGGAGGAAACCTACGCAGACACGGGGAGAACATGCAAACTCCACTCAGAAAGGCCCTGGTCTGACCGGGATTCGAACCCAGGACCTTCTTGCTGAGAGGCGAGAGTGCTATCCACTCAGCCACCGTGCCACAGTGTGTATTGCGCCCTCTACAGTTTATGTCAGAAAACACACTGTAGTTGAGGCCAGCTGCTGTCGATGTACGCGCTGTTATTCCCCAGACTGGCCTGATACAGGAGTTGCACGTTTTTGCCAGATTGCCGAAGTGGGAGGGGCAGTAACTCATAGGCGATGATGTACGCTAGGCCTAAAGTCGTCCGAACAAAACTACTGCTGTGGTTTAGGTCGATACAAGAACACATTAAATTGAATTGTGATTTAAATAGTTTGTCATGTTTAATCCCACCATAAGACACTGTTTTCAAGTTTTATAAATGTCTCTGTGGAGACTCCATGTTTTTCTCCAGACGTTGTAGTTTTTTATGTTTAATTTCTTTATTGAAGCGTTTAAGCCTGAAGGTTGTGGGTTCGAGTCCACCATAAGACCATCAACTCCCACTAACGTCTGCTGTCGTTGTGTCCTTGTGTAAGACACTTCACCCCACTTTGCCTGAAGCCCCCACTGTAAGACCAAGGCTCCTGTGGATGAACCCAGGCAGGTCCAAACTCAGGCCCGGGGGCCAATTGTAGCCCTCTGTGTCATTTTATGTGGCCCTCTGCCTTAATAACCCAAAGTAGTCTTTGAGAAAAAACACAAGTTCACTGTGTCATCCATCCAACTTCAGCTCAGCCAATATAGACAATGGTTCTAAGGCTAAGTACAACTTTATCTGTACTGACGTCTTTTCTGATTATGCCATGTGTCATTCAGCCAACGTCAGCTCTGTTATAGATCATCATAAAGCTCAGAACAGCCGATGTCAGTCAAAACAGTTTTTCAGTCCGTGATGTTGGCCCCTGGACGAGTCTGGTGAACTAAAGCGGCCCTGTCACTCAAAAGTTTGGACGCCCCTGGATTAAGAAAATGGATGGATGTCGTTTTTTCGGCAACAACTTAAAAACAGTCGACAAAAACCTCCAACAATGTGATTCCCCGGGTCCCACGAACACGCCCCAGCGGTCAGGAGATCATCACTGGTCATTAGCACTTTAAAGCACCTCTTTAAGTGTCTCTGTGTCTCGCCATGCAGCCATTTCTCAGCCTCGGTCTCATCGTTGCAGCCTCGGTCTCGTTGCAGCCCGGCAGAAGCAGCAGCGATCACGTACCTCCAGCATTAGCGGCGTCTGGAGTAAAAGCCCTCTCCTCGGCTCCTCGCTCAGTGGCAGAAGTGACGGGGAAGCTGTAATGTTTGCTTTTCTGCTGCTGCTGCTGCGGTCCTTGTTCTATCCCCAGGGAGATGATTCTTCCTGAGTGTAACCTACTTCTCCTGCTCATGTTCTCTCAGCGAGGAGGAAGAGGAGGAAGTCTGTCACTATATGTGGGAGGCAGCTTCGAGAACAAACGCTCCGGCACTCGCTGCTCTAATCCAAATCAGCGCCTCGTGTGCACACTTCTCCTTAAAGTTGACAAATAGAGATTAGCGTTAGTTACTGATGTGGGTTTTTGTGACGGAAGAATGAGAGAAAGGCCGTGATCCATTGGAAAAAAGAATTAGTATTTTCATTTGAGAGCCGTGACCCGTTCTTCAGCCCTCCATACACATTTATACTCAACTCTGTAGACAAAGCAGACCTCATCTTTTGAATACTATGGAAACTGCAGCTAAGTCGTTTGTTTGTGTTCTGGCTTCTTTCTAGCTGTATATGTTGCTACAGTGTTCATGGTTTCACACTGATCCAGACCAGAGCCGACACGATGGTCCCAAACCAAACAGGTCAAGAGTAAATCCAAGATGGAAGAATGCAATTTGTTTGAAAAATGCTAATACGCATTCAGAATTTCACTCTGAACCCGAGCAGGGAGAATGGTGGGACCCAACCAGACTCAGAGATAAACTACTGTAGCCACAGCTGCCCTGGGAGGACGGAGGCAAGGCAGCCAGTCTGTGCCATTGGCCCCTCCCACCACCACCAACCATTCACACACGCACCAGAGTATTTCTAATGGGTCCTGAAGTTTGTGTGTTCAGGATTGATTGTGGTACAAGCAGAAACTAACCGCCGCGAGTGGATTTCATGAATAATAAATGCGTTTATATACGGCCTTTTTCATTTTCATTATTTCAATTAACACGTTCTCAGCTTTGCCTGGTCTCTAAAGTGTTTCTCTGCTGGGATGTAAACACGGCTTTAAACACGGCCGACGCAGTGGTGAGAGCTTGTGTTTTAAGTCAGGGGTTCGATTCCACCTCCGAGCCTTTCTGTGTGGAGTTTGCATGTTCTCCCCGTGTCTGCTTAGGTTTCCTCTGGATGCTCCGGTTTGCCCTACCACTAAAAACATTTACAATAGTTCTGAATGTAGTGAGTGAATGATGTTGGTGTGGAGTGAGAGTAAAAACATCAATCAATCAATCAATCAAAGTTTATTTGTAGAGCGCCTTTCATACACAGGGCAACACAAAGCGCTTCACAGTCCACATCACAAATCATCACATAAAACAAACACCAGAATCACAATTAAAACATTAAAATCACACAAAAGATTAAAACACAATTAAAACATTAAAATCACACAAAAGAATAAAACCATTAAAACTTTCAAAATTACACAAGAAATTTAAAAAAATAAATAAATGACAGCAGTGCATTAAAAATGGAGATAAAATCCTTCAGTTGTATGCACAGGCAAACAGAACAGTCTTTAACCTGGATTTGAACATTGACAGAGTAGACGCCTCCCTCACATTTTCAGGGAGATTGTTCCAGATCTTAGCTGCATGGATCTGAAACGCAGCCTCCCCATGTTTGGTTCTCACTCTGGGCACCAGCAGGAGGCCAGTCCCTGTGCTCCTCAGAGTCCGGGCTGGTTCATATGACACCAACATGTCACTAATGTATTCTGGTGCAAGGCCATGGAGAGACTTGTACACAAGCAGAGCTGTTTTAAAATCTATTCTTTGAGCCACAGGAAGCCAGTGCAGAGACCTGAGGACCGGACTAATATGGTCATACTTCCTGGTTCCTGTCAGGACTCTAGCTGCTGCATTTTGGATGTACTGCAGCTGCTTACAGGTCTGTTTGGACAGACCTGTAAGCAGGCCATTGCAGTAGTCTAGCCTGCTGGAGACAAATGCATGGACAAGAATCTCCAAGTCTGCCCTGGACACTATATTTCTAACTTTGGCAATGTTCTTCAGATGGTAAAAAGCTGTTGATGTTATTGATTTTATGTGGCTATTGAAATTTAGGTCTGAGTCCAGTATTACCCCCAAATTTCTGACCTTGTCTGAAGGAAGTAGGGAGAGAGACTGAGGCTGAGTTTACACGGAGACAATGTGGCAGTAAAACGGTATAGTTGGATGTCGGTTGCTACCAAGCGTTCATACGAAGACTGTGTTCCAGGGGGGTGAAAACGTAAGTGTTCAGATCCAGCCTGCAGAGTGGGACAACTCAGAAACGCTGCACAGCAGGGGCTCTCTTTCACACCCGCGAGAGGGAAAAGGTGTGAAATCCCCCACTGCTCTGACCCCCGCCTCCTGCTGCTCCCAGCACGTAAATTTGGACATGCGCAGTAGCGGAGAACAAACGAAAACAAAAATGGCGCCGCGCACACTAACTAGCTTCGTGGGCTTCCAGCGCGGCACAGAGGATAATTCTACTTCTTCGTTCGTCCAAACGAGACCACGCGAAGCTCTAGGTTCAGTTTCCATTTTCACAGCTGCTGTTAAAATGCAGAATGATGTTGGTGCGTTCTGAGGGTCTGGCACAGGAAGTGAATATACTGCCGAGGGGGGGGCTGGGCACGGGGCTGGGGGCCGTGTGAGTGTTGTAAAGTTTCTCTGCCCCCTACTGGCCGGGCGCTAGAACTACATCGTTTTTCAACCTCATGTGAACACTGAGAAATTTGCATTAGGAACCGGGTCGTTTCTGTTAATAGCCTGGAAACGTCTGCGCAACGTCTCAGTATAAACAGGGCCTGAAGTTGACAGATGACGCCCTCTTTTTGTTTCTGGGGACCAAAGACAATGATTTCGGTTTTGTCTGCATTTAGCTGGAGGAAATTATTTTGCATCCACCCACTGATCTGTTGGATACAGTGGAGGAGCAAATCCAGTGGTCCATGTTCTCCTGCAGTCAGTGAGACATAGATCTGAGTGTCGTCGGCGTAATTGTGGTAGGACACTTTGTTTCTGCGTATTAACTGACCTAACGGCAGCATGTAGAGATTAAATAGGAGAGGTCCCAGGATCGACCCCTGTGGTACTCCACAGGTCAGGGCCACATGATCTGAGACACAGTTTCCAATCTCCACAAACATGCTCTGAACGTTGTAAAGTTTGCTTGATCCTGGTCTGTAAAAACGCACTGTATGAATCTATATTACTTAAGTATTTTATTGTGATTGGTAATTGGTTAAAGGAAGTGACATATGCAGTAGACTGTAAATATGTGGTTTCAAAACGTTCTCCCATTTCCAAAACCACCCTGAGCTCGTGGTCCGGACAGAGGCTTCATGTAATAAACTTTACAGATCCATTTGACTAAACAAATGTATTAATAATGTGGAAAATACTGTAAAAAATGTTAAAGACATGATAGAGCTGCAGCTCCTTGTAATGGGTCTGACTTCGACTAATCACACACACACAACACAACACACACACAACACAACACAACACAACACACACACACACACAGAGACACACACACACACAACACAAACAGAACACAACACACATACTGGGTGAAGTGTCTTGCCTAAGGACACGGTTTCCTGTCGGTCTCCCATCACAGCACTAACCGGGCTTTTCCCATTTAAAAGCGGCACGCACACACACACACACACTCTCTCACACACACAAACACACACACACTCTCTCACACACACACACTCTCTCACACACACAAAGACACACAGACTCTCTCACACACACAAACACACACACAAACACACACACACACTATCTCTCACACTCTCTCTCTCTCTCTCTCACGTACACACAAACACACACACACACACTATCTCTCACACTCTCTCTCTCTCTCACGTACACACACAGACACACACACGCACACTCTCTCACCCATACACACACACACACACGCACACTCTCTCACCCACACACACACACACACACACGCACACTCTCTCACACACACACACCCACACACACACTCTCACACACACACTCTCTCTCCTGCTGCAAAGCCCTGCGTCAGGCTCCCAGCGGACACACAAACCTCCTCCTGCCTTTTCCCAAACAAAAGAAACGACTTGTTCTTTTTCCGCCTTCTGTAATTTACTTTTTGCAGGAACATTTCACACAAATTAATAATGAAACAGTCTCAAGAGCCGCGGCTTTTCAGGCTAAAGCTTTTTCTTTTCCTTCTCCCTGCGGTGTTTTCCCATGAGCCTCGGCGTCCCCCGGGCTCCCTGGTCCTGTCAGCCCCGGCCGTTATCTACCTGTCACACCTTAGATTGTCTCTCGCGGCGGAAGAATGAAGGGCGCGCCGATAAAGAGAGGAACGTCCTTCAGAGGGAGAGGAAGAAAGGAGATAAATAAATAAAACTCCAGGAGCCGTCGTCATGGCAACAGCCGGGCTTTCCCGCGAGGATCCGCGGTGGCTGGTCGTGGTTTCAGAGCGAGGAGATGCAGCGTGACTGAAAAGATCCAGTCCCAGAGACACACACACGGCGCTGGGTTGTGAGTCATTTCATTCACAGACGTTCTTCTGTTTCATGATGTAAAAATAACGCCGACTTTGTCCTGTTCTTGACCATGAAGAGGTGAAGAAAGAAAGCAGTAGATTGTGTTGAAGAGGAGGAGGTGAAAGGGGACGAAGAGAAACTTAACTTTTTCAATGCAATGTATTCTTGCTGTGTTCATGCAATGTCATTTTCTACCCCTTTATTATTTCATTTCTGGGTCGGGCGGGGGGGGGGGGGGGGGGGGGGGGGGGGGGGGGGGGGGGGGGGGCACCAGTCTCATGGCACCAGTCTCATGGCACCAGTCCCTCGCTGATCCTCTGCAGGTGGTGGGTCCCCGGGAAGATGGCTTTTCCGTAATCGACGAGATGGCCCTGGTCTTTCAGCGGGGGCTTCGGGCGATGTGGGGTTCAGTGTGTTGCCCCGGGACACAACAACACAGCAGTCATCAGTGGGAGCAGGTGACATGGATTGTGGTGGACTCGAACCCACAACTGAGCTACTGTCGCCCCCTGTACTGTCCATGTATTCAATGTTGTCTAAATATTGTGTTTTTAGTCTTGTTTTTAAAGAGTTCTATAAATAATGTTAATTTGAATTGAATCGTGGAACTCAAACCCAGCTGCGGCGCCACAAGGATTTTAAAATGCTTTTTTTTTTTTATTTGAGTTTTGATTGTTGTTCAGATAAAGTTTAAAATGTGGCTCAGTTGTAGAGCATTGACCTTTGAGCCTGTAGGTCATGGGTTCGAGCCTACCACAAGACCTTCACCGACTCCCATGATGTCTACTGTCATTGTCTCCTTGAGCAATGCATGGATGGAAGTTTTTGCGACGTAAGATAAAATATTTCATTTTTGTTTCGCCCTAAATCGCAACGATCAGAGGACTTTACAAAGCGGTCACTTCCTCAACGACGGATCAGAAAATTGAAAATAATTTTATACTTGTTTCTTGTTTCTGCTAAAGTTGGAGATTATATTTATTGTTCATGAATCTTGTGCTGTGTGCTCCTCATTCTACTGCTCTGTAGCGATGCAACACTGACATTTCCCGACCAGAGGATCTCTTCATCTTAATGCTTCTTAACTGTAAATAATTCATAAGAGCAGCAAGTAAACACCAATATATAGTATACAAATATATACAGTGTCAAATTATAATCATTAACACTTTAGGCGCCAGAAGTTTTTTCCTAAAAGGTTAAATTTTGATCTTAATTCTTTAATAACTTCAAAATGATCAGAGAAAGAGACTAAATGTAAATTAGAGAAAGTATAAGGATGGCTCAAAGTTTATGTAGGAACTAAATGTACCCACCTCATTTGCATATTATGACTTCATATTGTGGCGGCAATCTGGGATTTTCATAAAATATTTATATTTTTTTACTGACTGACAGATCACTCGGACACATCAGACTGGGAAATGGTAAAACAGTGAAAAGTTAAAGGTTAGAATATATTTTGACAGCTGCTTGTTATAAACAGTCCCTGATGAAGTCGACTATGCCGCCTAGTGCAGGGGTGTCCAAACCTTTGAGTAAGAGGGCCGCTTTAGTTGACCAGGGGCTGATGTCACGGACGGAAAAACTGTCTTGACTGTTCTGAGCTTCTGATTTTCATTATTTCAATTAACACGTTCTCAGCTTTGCCTGGTCTCTAACGTGTTTCTCTGCTGGGATGTAAACACGGCTTTAAACACGGCCGGTGAGAGCTTGTGTTTTAAGTCAGGGGTTCGATTCCACCTCCGAGCCTTTCTGTGTGGAGTTTGCATGTTCTCCCCGTGTCTGCTTAGGTTTCCTCTGGATGCTCCGGTTTGCCCTACCTCTAAAAACATGTACAATAGTTCTGAATGTAGTGAGTGAATGATGTTGGTGTGGAGTGAGAGTAAAAGCATGCTCTGAACGTTATAAAGTTTGCTTGATCCTGGTCTGGAAAAACGCACTGTATGAATATATATTACTTAAATATTTTATTGTGATTGGTAATTGGTTAAAGGAAGTGACATATGCAGTAGACTGTAAATATGTGGTTTCAAAACGTTCTCCCATTTCCAAAACCACCCTGAGCTTGTGGTCCGGACAGAGGCTTCATGTAATAAACTTTATGATTATCTAAAACAGAGCTGAAGTTGGCTGAATGACACATGTTTACCTTCTCACCAAGATGATCAAGTTTGTGACAAAAATCATTAAACGAGCTGCGACATGTCTGTATTGGCCGAGCTGACGTTGGACTTTGAAGCTGAACTACTTTGGGTTAGCGAGGCAGAGGGCCACATAAAATGACACTGATGGCCGCAATTGGCCCCCGGGCCTGAGTTTGGACACAGAGGAGGCTTTTTGTGAATCGAGAGAAAAAAACTCAAAAAAACAGTGGGAAAAATTGAGAAAGAATGAGGCCCAAAGATATTACTCACAAATAGTATTTTTTTTTTCTGACATTGCACAACCCTAGACACGCCCTAGACACGCCCTAGACACGCCCTAGACACGTCCTAGATACGCCCTAGACACGCCCTAGACACGCCCTAGATGCGCCCTAGACACGCCCTAGACACGCCCTAGACACGCCCTAGACACGTCCTAGACACGTCCTAGATACGCCCTAGACACGCCCTAGATACGCCCTAGACACGCCCTAGACACGCCATAGACACGTCCTAGACACGCCCTAGACACGTCCTAGACACGTCCTAGATACGCCCTAGAAACGCCCTAGATACGCCCTAGACACGCCCTAGATAGGCCCTAGACACCCCATAGACACGTCCTAGACACGCCCTAGACACGTCCTAGACACGTCCTAGATACGCCCTAGACACGCCCTAGATACGCCCTAGACACGTCCTAGACACGCCATAGACACGTCCTAGACACGTCCTAGATACGCCCTAGACACGCCCTAGACACGCCATAGACACGTCCTAGACACGCCCTAGACACGTCCTAGATACGCCCTAGACACGCCATAGACACGTCCTAGATACGCCCTAGACACGTCCTAGACACGTCCTAGATACGCCCTAGACACGCCCTAGACACGCCATAGACACGCCCTAGACACGCCCTAGACACGTCCTAGATACGCCCTAGACACGCCATAGACACGTCCTAGACACGCCCTAGACACGTCCTAGATACGCCCTAGACACGCCCTAGATACGCCCTAGACACGCCCTAGACACGCCATAGACACGCCCTAGACACGCCCTAGACACGTCCTAGATACGCCCTAGACACGCCATAGACACGTCCTAGACACGCCCTAGACACGTCCTAGACACGCCCTAGACACGTCCTAGATACGCCCTAGACACGCCATAGACACGTCCTAGATACGCCCTAGAAACGCCCTAGATACGCCCTAGACACGCCCTAGATAGGCCCTAGACACCCCATAGACACGTCCTAGACACGCCCTAGACACGTCCTAGACACGTCCTAGATACGCCCTAGACACGCCCTAGATACGCCCTAGACACGTCCTAGACACGCCATAGACACGTCCTAGACACGTCCTAGATACGCCCTAGACACGCCCTAGACACGCCATAGACACGTCCTAGACACGCCCTAGACACGTCCTAGATACGCCCTAGACACGCCATAGACACGTCCTAGATACGCCCTAGACACGTCCTAGACACGTCCTAGATACGCCCTAGACACGCCCTAGACACGCCATAGACACGCCCTAGACACGCCCTAGACACGTCCTAGATACGCCCTAGACACGCCATAGACACGTCCTAGACACGCCCTAGACACGCCCTAGACACGCCCTAGATACGCCCTAGACACGCCCTAGACACGCCCTAGACAAAAGGCTAACCACTCCAGCACTGACAGAGTATTAATAGCTCTCAGTAACTATTTGGTTGGTAGCACATGTATATATTTTGTAATTAAGCGCCTGAACAGCTGGAGAGGCACACACGGCATCGCCTCCAGTCGTTTACAATCAGCTCCACTCTCTCTACAAACTTTTAATTAAGTTGTTGCGTCTCGCTTCAGTCTGAAACTGCAGCAACACAAACAAATACACAACTTCCACAAGTACACAACATCCACGAGTACACAACATCCACGAGTACACAACATCCACAAGTACACAACATCCACGAGTACACAACATCCACGAGTACACAACATCCACGAGTACACAACATCCACGAGTACACAACATCCACGAGTACACAACATCCACGAGTACACAACATCCACGAGTACACAACATCCACGAGCACACAACATCCACAAGTACACAACATCCACAAGTACACAACATCCACAAGTACACAACATCTACGAGTACACAACATCCACGAGTACACAAGTTCCACAAGTACACAACATCCACAAGTACACAACATCCACGAGTACACAACTTCCACGAGCACACAACATCCACAAGTACACAACATCCACAAGTACACAACATCCACAAGTACACAACATCCACAAGTACACAACATCCACGAGTACACAACATCCACGAGTACACAACATCCACGAGTACACAACATCCACAAGTACACAACATCCACGAGTACACAACATCCACAAGTACACAACATCCACGAGTACACAACATCCACAAGTACACAACTTTCACAAGTACACAACATCCACGAGTACACAACATCCACAAGTACACAACATCCACAAGTACACAACATCCACGAGTACACAACATCCACGAGTACACAACATCCACGAGTACACAACATCCACAAGTACACAACATCCACGAGTACACAACATCCACAAGTACACAACATCCACGAGTACACAACATCCACAAGTACACAACATCCACGAGTACACAACATCCACAAGTACACAACATCCACGAGTACACAACATCCACGAGTACACAACATCCACGAGTACACAATATCCACAAGTACACAACATCCACGAGTACACAACATCCACAAGTACACAACATCCACAAGTACACAACATCCACGAGTACACAACATCCACGAGTACACAACATCCACGAGTACACAACTTTCACAAGTACACAACATCCACGAGTACACAACATCCACAAGTACACAACATCCACGAGTACACAACATCCACAAGTACACAACATCCACGAGTACACAACATCCACGAGTACACAACATCCACGAGTACACAACATCCACAAGTACACAACATCCACGAGTACACAACATCCACGAGTACACAACTTCCACGAGTACACAACATCCACAAGTACACAACATCCACGAGTACACAACATCCACGAGTACACAACATCAGCGAGTACACAACATCCACAAGTACACAACATCCACGAGTACACAACATCCACGAGTACACAACATCCACAAGTACACAACATCCACGAGTACACAACATCCACAAGTACACAACATCCATGAGTACACAACATCCACGAGTACACAACATCCACGAGTACACAACATCCACAAGTACACAACATCCACGAGTACACAACATCCACGAGTACACAACATCCACAAGTACACAACATCCACGAGTACACAACATCCACAAGTACACAACATCCACGAGTACACAACATCCACGAGTACACAACATCCACGAGTACACAACATCCACGAGTACACAACATCCACGAGTACACAACATCCACGAGTACACAACATCCACGAGTACACAACTTCCACGAGTACACAACATCCACAAGTACACAACATCCACGAGTACACAACATCCACGAGTACACAACATCAGCGAGTACACAACATCCACAAGTACACAACATCCACGAGTACACAACATCCACGAGTACACAACATCCACGAGTACACAACATCCACGAGTACACAACATCCACAAGTACACAACATCCACAAGTACACAACATCCACAAGTACACAACATCCACAAGTACACAACATCCACGAGTACACAACATCCACGAGTACACAACATCCACGAGTACACAACATCCACGAGTACACAACATCCACGAGTACACAACATCCACGAGTACACAACATCCACGAGTACACAACATCCACGAGTACACAACATCCACGAGTACACAACATCCACGAGTACACAACTTCCACAAGTACACAACATCCACGAGTACACAACATCCACAAGTACACAACATCCACAAGTACACAACATCCACGAGTACACAACATCCACGAGTACACAACATCCACGAGTACACAACATCCACGAGTACACAACATCCACGAGTACACAACATCCACGAGTACACAACATCCACGAGCACACAACATCCACAAGTACACAACATCCACAAGTACACAACATCCACAAGTACACAACATCCACGAGTACACAACATCAACAAGTACACAACATCCACGAGTACACAACATCCACAAGTACACAACATCCACGAGTACACAACATCCACAAGTACACAACATCCACGAGTACACAACATCCACGAGTACACAACATCCACGAGTACACAACATCCACGAGTACACAACTTCCACGAGTACACAACATCCACAAGTACACAACATCCACGAGTACACAACATCCACAAGTACACAACATCCACGAGTACACAACTTCCACGAGTACACAACATCCACGAGTACACAACATCCACGAGTACACAACATCCACGAGTACACAACTTCCACGAGTACACAACATCCACAAGTACACAACATCCACGAGTACACAACTTCCACGAGTACACAACATCCACAAGTACACAACATCCACGAGTACACAACATCCACAAGTACACAACATCCATGAGTACACAACATCCACGAGTACACAACAGGAGGCTTCTTTGTGGTTTATTTTGCTTCATCCAACCCCTTTTTAAACCAAGGCCACAGCTAAGCAGGGCACGGTCTGGTAAGTGCAGTGATGGGAGACCTCTGGGAACAGCAGGTGCCACAGTGGGGCGGCTGCGGCTGTAAAGTGCCAAACTGTGGTTGTGTCCTTAGGCAAGACACTTCCCCCACATTAGAATGAGTCTGGTGTGTGTGTGAACGGTTGGCCGGGACCCGCCCCCACAGTTCGACAGCCTTAGTTTTCACTCTCTCCAATCCAGACCAACTCCAATCTCCCTCTTGTTAATGTCTGTATATACTTTATAACTGTTTCGCAGGTCTTTCCTTCCTGCTGCTGTCAGACTGTACAACGAGAATGTGTAACAGGAACTGCTGAGTCTGCACAAGTGTTTCTGATAATTCACTAGTAACTTTGTCACTAGTCACTTTAGCTGTTATCAGTACTACTACAGTACTACATATCTGATATTTACTGTTATCAGTACTACTACAGTACTACATATCTGATAATTCTGCCTTCCACCGTCACTTTACCTGTTGATATCTTACTGTATTATTCATATCCATCTGATAATTCTCCCATTCAAGTCACTTTACCTGTTGATATTATTTCTGATGTTTATTCTGCTCATATTCTCATATTCTCCGCTGCTAATGTATAATATAGACATCTGTAAATACTCCGAACCAAGTGCAATTGTAGCCCAGATTTTCTTATTTTATTTTATTTTATTTTATCTTAAATTTATTGTCTATTATCTTAAATAATAGACTTTGATGTGTGCAATCTGAGTGCTCTTCCTTTCTCTGCTGTAATGTGCAACGATGACACTGACATTTCTCCACTGTGAGACTAATAAAGGTTTATCTTATCTTATCTTATCTGTTATCACACGCTCCTCACAGCAGCAGGAGAACGCTCCATTGATTTGAATGTCATTTCAAAACGTTCTACCGGTCATTATTTTCTATAACGGACCTCTCAAAACAATAATGACCGCTGCCCTTTGGCAACGCACTCTCTGCTTGTCTTTCAGATGCGTGGATAACTCCGCAAGTAGTTCCGGCCACTCCGGAGCTAGCCACGCTCAATCAACACAAATACCAATCAATCAAAACACTTAAATGATAATCAGAGAGTACATTATACATATACATTATTAATACAAGTGCACGGAAGTTTTCAGAATTTTACGTTTTCATGACAAAAACACTGATGTAATGCGAGAAAAGGCGATCCCGAAAAACCCGGAAGTAGATACCGGCACATTTTAGGAACATTTGCAGAGGATGGAGTTATGAAGCTTTGTGTAAGTTCACCCTGGTAGACCCGGCTGCGGCCCAGCTCCTCCAGGCCTGCTCTCACCCTCGGCTCATGGCACAGCAACACCCACTTCCAGTCAACCAATAACCGCCAGGCCAGCAAGTTAAAAGCCGGAGGCGCCCACTTCCCGGCCTTCTCAAGCTTTGCATCCTCCGCCGCCCCACCTCCTCCTTCTCCCATTTCGAACGTGGTTGCCTGCTGCCTCGGCCGCCACCAGTGCCAGAGCAAGCGCCGCGCTCAACATCATCGCATGCTTAATCAAATAAACTTCTAATTGCATTCCCTGTGTGGGTCTCTCCAGGATGAAATGGATTTAGGTTAAGTTTATGTTTGGGTCACTCACCGCTGATGTTCAGGATTCTGTGTTCAGTTTTCATGCAGTTCCAGAGAGTTCTAGTTTGGAAGTTGTTAGCCTATGTGTTGCTAGCATAGCCACGGGAAAGCCTTTGGGAACTATTTTATTTTTTGTCATTAAATAAACCTTTTGGAATTCCTAATAGTGGACTGAAGTTTATGTTGTGTGTTCTGTCGGTATAAAGCCGTATAATAAGCGGGATAACGTATATTACGCAGGTCATTATTGGAAAATAAGTACCGACAGGGCGAAGCAGACTACTCGTGGATGTTTCTTCGCCCTGTCATTACCACTTTCCGATAATGACCTGCGTCATATACGTTATCCCTTACTTAAATGTCATTTTCTTTCCAAATCCATCTAGTTTGGGCCTCTCACTGATACAGCAACACTACTTCATGATTATATTATTATATTTTCATGATAACAGGATTAAAAGAGAAACAGCTTGTTCTCTCAAAATCTAACAGTCCTTTCTTGTCTTAATAACATTTTGAAACATATTATCACAAAATCATGAAACTCAGACGTGGAGTCTCATTTGTGACCTGTGTTATTCTCGCCTCTGGTCTCGAAGAAACAGAACTGATCCAAGCACACTGTAAAAACCTGAGAGCACAAGACTTTTAGAGTTGCACGTCTCTGATTCAGGAGGATCTAAGGACAGAGATGATCCTGGACACGCCACATTCATCCAAATTTATGGACTTTGGCCTTTGCTCTTTATGGACCAATGGCTCTACGTGTTTTCTACATGGATCTAGTATAATAACTGGATATTATAGCCTGGAGCTGAAGGACCATGTGCTCGGGGGATTCTCGCGGTACTGCAGACTAAACCAGACTAAATTCACGTGGGCTACCCAGAAATTTTCCCCATAGAACTCAATGTAAACTAAAACAGCTCGACCTCAGCTGACAGAGAACCTGACAGAGAACCTGACAGAGAACCTGACCGAGAACCTGACAGAGAACCTGACAGAGAACCTACAGAGAACCTGACAGAGAACCTGACAGAGAACCTGACAGAGAACCTGACCGAGAACCTGACCGAGAACCTGACAGAGAACCTGACAGAGAACCTGACAGAGAACCTGACAGAGAACCTGACAGAGAACCTGACCGAGAACCTGACCGAGAACCTGACAGAGAACCTGACAGAGAACCTGACAGAGAACCTGACAGAGAACCTGACAGAGAACCTACAGAGAACCTGACAGAGAACCTGACAGAGAACCTGAAAGAGAACCTGACCGAGAACCTGACCGAGAACCTGACAGAGAACCTGACAGAGAACCTGACAGAGAACCTGACCGAGAACCTGACCGAGGATCTGACCGAGAACCTGACAGAGAACCTGACAGAGAACCTGACCGAGAACCTGACCGAGAACCTGACAGAGAACCTGACCGAGAACCTGACAGAGAACCTGACAGAGAACCCGACAGAGAACCTGACAGAGAACCTGACCGAGAACCTGACCGAGAACCTGACCGAGAACCTGACAGAGAACCTGACAGAGAACCTGACCGAGAACCTGACAGAGAACCTGACAGAGAACCTGACAGAGAACCTGACAGAGAACCTGACAGAGAACCTGACCGAGAACCTGACAGAGAACCTGACAGAGAACCTACAGCTTTCATAAAGGAGGATTCTGAAGTATTATAGTGTCTCTTGTTGTTGGTTTCTTCTTAAATCTTTAGGTTTTCTGTAAATCCACACTTTAATGTCACAAACTGCTGGTTTTCCTCCCGCTCTGATGGTCAGAACGCTGGACATGCATGAGAGCCACACACGTACAGTATTTGGCGCAAAGCATCATGGGAGCTCGTCCACTTCGCAGAACCGGGAGGACCAGACGACTTCGAAATATGGGCGAGTTTCCCTTATCTCTTGGTCCACGTGTATGTCCTATCCCCTACTGAGACCAGAGCAGAGAGGATTCATGGTTTTACACTGGTCCAGACCAGAGCAGAGAGGATTCATGGTTTTACACTGGTCCAAGCCAGAGCAGAGAGGATTCATGGTTTTACACTGGTCCAGACCAGAGCAGAGAGGATTCATGGTTTTACACTGGTCCAAACCAGAGCAGAGAGGATTCATGGTTTTACACTGGTCCAGACCAGAGCAGAGAGGATTCATGGTTTTACACTGGTCCAGACCAGAGCCGAGAGGATTCATGGTTTTACACTGGTCCAGACCAGAGCAGAGAGGATTCATGGTTTTACACTGGTCCAGACCAGAGCAGAGAGGATTCATGGTTTTACACTGGTCCAGACCAGAGCAGAGAGGATTCATGGTTTTACACTGGTCCAGACCAGAGCAGAGAGGATTCATGGTTTTACACTGGTCCAGACCAGAGCAGAGAGGATTCATGGTTTTACACTGGTCCAGGCCAGAGCAGAGAGGATTCATGGTTTTACACTGGTCCAAACCAGAGCAGAGAGGATTCATGGTTTTACACTGGTCCAGACCAGAGCAGAGAGGATTCATGGTTTTACACTGGTCCAGACCAGAGCCGAGAGGATTCATGGTTTTACACTGGTCCAGACCAGAGCAGAGAGGATTCATGGTTTTACACTGGTCCAGACCAGAGCAGAGAGGATTCATGGTTTTACACTGGTCCAGACCAGAGCAGAGAGGATTCATGGTTTTACACTGGTCCAGACCAGAGCAGAGAGGATTCATGGTTTCACACTGGTCCAAACCAGAGCAGAGAGGATTCATGGTTTTACACTGGTCCAGACCAGAGCAGAGAGGATTCATGGTTTTACACTGGTCCAGACCAGAGCAGAGAGGATTCATGGTTTTACACTGGTCCAGACCAGAGCAGAGAGGATTCATGGTTTTACACTGGTCCAGACCAGAGCAGAGAGGATTCATGGTTTTACACTGGTCCAGACCAGAGCAGAGAGGATTCATGGTTTTACACTGGTCCAGACCAGAGCAGAGAGGATTCATGGTTTTACACTGGTCCAGACCAGAGCACAGAGGATTCATGGTTTTACACTGGTCCAGACCAGAGCAGAGAGGATTCATGGTTTTACACTGGTCCAAGCCAGAGCAGAGAGGATTCATGGTTTTACACTGGTCCAGACCAGAGCAGAGAGGATTCATGGTTTTACACTGGTCCAAACCAGAGCAGAGAGGATTCATGGTTTTACACTGGTCCAGACCAGAGCAGAGAGGATTCATGGTTTTACACTGGTCCAGACCAGAGCCGAGAGGATTCATGGTTTTACACTGGTCCAGACCAGAGCAGAGAGGATTCATGGTTTTACACTGGTCCAGACCAGAGCAGAGAGGATTCATGGTTTTACACTGGTCCAGACCAGAGCAGAGAGGATTCATGGTTTTACACTGGTCCAGACCAGAGCAGAGAGGATTCATGGTTTCACACTGGTCCAAACCAGAGCAGAGAGGATTCATGGTTTTACACTGGTCCAGACCAGAGCAGAGAGGATTCATGGTTTTACACTGGTCCAGACCAGAGCAGAGAGGATTCATGGTTTTACACTGGTCCAGACCAGAGCAGAGAGGATTCATGGTTTTACACTGGTCCAGACCAGAGCAGAGAGGATTCATGGTTTTACACTGGTCCAGACCAGAGCAGAGAGGATTCATGGTTTTACACTGGTCCAGACCAGAGCAGAGAGGATTCATGGTTTTACACTGGTCCAGACCAGAGCAGAGTGGATTCATGGTTTTACACTGGTCCAGACCAGAGCAGAGAGGATTCATGGTTTTACACTGGTCCAGACCAGAGCAGAGAGGATTCATGGTCCGAACCAAGTGTATCAGCCAAAAATCCACTGGAGGAATGATGACTTTTTGCAAAAAGCATTTTACTTTGGATTAGAGCGGAGAAAATTGTCCGAACCAAGCGGGTACTCCAACTTTAGACCTGTCCTGCTCCACCCAGAAGCTACTCCACCTCTGCTGCTGTGACCCGTCCTGCTCCACCCAGAGGCTACTCCACCTCTGCTGCTGTGACCCGTCCTGCTCCACCCAGAGGCTACTCCACCTCTGCTGCTGTGACCCGTCCTGCTCCACCCAGAGGCTACTCCACCTCTGCTGCTGTGACCCGTCCTGCTCCACCCAGAGGCTACTCCACCTCTGCTGCTGTGACCCGTCCTGCTCCACCCAGAGGCTACTCCACCTCTGCTGCTGTGACCCGTCCTGCTCCACCCAGAGGCTACTCCACCTCTGCTGCTGTGACCCGTCCTGCTCCACCCAGAGGCTACTCCACCTCTGCTGCTGTGACCTGTCCTGCTCCACCCAGAAGCTACTCCACCTCTGCTGCTGTGACCCGTCCTGCTCCACCCAGAGGCTACTCCACCTCTGCTGCTGTGACCCGTCCTGCTCCACCCAGAGGCTACTCCACCTCTGCTGCTGTGACCCGTCCTGCTCCACCCAGAGGCTACTCCACCTCTGCTGCTGTGACCCGTCCTGCTCCACCCAGAGGCTACTCCACCTCTGCTGCTGTGACCCGTCCTGCTCCACCCAGAGGCTACTCCACCTCTGCTGCTGTGACCCGTCCTGCTCCACCCAGAGGCTACTCCACCTCTGCTGCTGTGACCCGTCCTGCTCCACCCAGAGGCTACTCCACCTCTGCTGCTGTGACCCGTCCTGCTCCACCCAGAGGCTACTCCACCTCTGCTGCTGTGACCCGTCCTGCTCCACCCAGAGGCTACGCCACCTCTGCTGCTGTGACCTAAAGGGCTGCTGCTGATTTTTACTATTGTTATCTTGGATCACCAGGGCTTGGTTTTATATCATTGCATTTCCTGAGTTTGGACAGTTTGATTCTCTGATCTGTTTTGGCAAATTCCACGGTTTTGTAAAGTCCTTAGGTCCCACTCTCTCCGTCTTCAGACCCCACTCTCTCCGTCTTCAGGTCCCACTCTTTCCGTCTTCAGACCCCACTCTCTCCGTCTTCAGACCCCACTCTCTCCGTCTTCAGACCCCACTCTCCGTCTTCAGGTCCCACTCTCTCCGTCTTCAGACCCCACTCTCTCCGTCTTCAGACACCACTCTCTCCGTCTTCAGACCCCACTCTCTCCGTCTTCAGACCCCACTCTCTCCGTCTTTAAGCCCCCACTCTCTCCGTCAACAGACCCCACTCTCTCCGTCTTCAGACCCCACTCTCTCCGTCTTCAGACCCCACTCTCTCCGTCCTCAGACCCCACTCTCTCCGTCTTCAGACACCACTCTCTCCGTCTTCAGACCCCACTCTCTCCGTCTTCAGACCCCACTCTCTCCGTCTTCAGACCCCACTCTCTCCGTCTTCAGACCCCACTCTCTCCGTCTTTAAGCCCCCACTCTCTCCGTCAACAGACCCCACTCTCTCCGTCTTCAGACCCCACTCTCTCCGTCTTCAGACACCACTCTCTCCGTCTTCAGACCCCACTCTCTCCGTCTTCAGACCCCACTCTCTCCGTCTTCAGACCCCACTCTCTCCGTCTTCAGACACCACTCTCTCCGTCTTCAGACCCCACTCTCTCCGTCTTCAGACCCCACTCTCTCCGTCTTCAGACCCCACTCTCTCCGTCCTCAGACCCCACTCTCTCCGTCTTCAGACACCACTCTCTCCGTCTTCAGACCCCACTCTCTCCGTCTTCAGACCCCACTCTCTCCGTCTTCAGGACCCACTCTCTCCGTCTTCAGACCCCACTCTCTCCGTCCTCAGACCCCACTCTCTCCGTCTTCAGACCCCACTCTCTCCGTCTTCAGACACCACTCTCTCCGTCTTCAGACCCCACTCTCTCCGTCTTCAGACCCCACTCTCTCCGTCTTCAGACCCCACTCTCTCCGTCTTCAGACCCCACTCTCTCCGTCTTTAAGCCCCCACTCTCTCCGTCAACAGACCCCACTCTCTCCGTCTTCAGACCCCACTCTCTCCGTCTTCAGACACCACTCTCTCCGTCTTCAGACCCCACTCTCTCCGTCTTCAGACCCCACTCTCTCCGTCTTCAGACCCCACTCTCTCCGTCTTCAGACACCACTCTCTCCGTCTTCAGACCCCACTCTCTCCGTCTTCAGACCCCACTCTCTCCGTCTTCAGACCCCACTCTCTCCGTCCTCAGACCCCACTCTCTCCGTCTTCAGACCCCACTCTCTCCGTCCTCAGACCCCACTCTCTCCGTCTTCAGACCCCACTCTCTCCGTCTTCAGACCCCACTCACTCCGTCTTCAGACCCCACTCTCTCCGTCTTCAGACCCCACTCTCTCCGTCAACAGACCCCACTCTCTCCGTCTTCAGGACCCACTCTCTCCGTCTTCAGACCCCACTCTCTCCGTCAACAGACCCCACTCTCTCTCACTCTCTCCGTCTTCAGACCCCACTCACTCCGTCTTCAGACACCACTCACTCCGTCTTCAGACCCCACTCTCTCCGTCTTCAGGACCCACTCTCTCCGTCTTCAGACCCCACTCTCTCCGTCATCAGACCCCACTCTCTCCGTCTTCAGACCCCACTCTCTCCGTCTTCAGACCCCACTCTCTCCGTCTTCAGACACCACTCTCTCCGTCTTCAGACCCCACTCTCTCCGTCTTCAGACCCCACTCTCTCCGTCTTCAGACACCACTCTCTCCGTCTTCAGACCCCACTCTCTCCGTCTTCAGACCCCACTCTCTCCGTCTTCAGACCCCACTCTCTCCGTCTTCAGACCCCACTCTCTCCGTCTTCAGACCCCACTCTCTCCGTCTTCAGACACCACTCTCTCCGTCTTCAGACCCCACTCTCTCCGTCTTTAAGCCCCCACTCTCTCCGTCTTCAGACCCCACTCTCTCCGTCTTCAGACCCCACTCTCTCCGTCTTCAGACCCCACTCACTCCGTCTTCAGACCCCACTCTCTCCGTCTTCAGACACCACTCTCTCCGTCTTCAGACACCACTCTCTCCGTCTTCAGACCCCACTCTCTCCGTCTTCAGACCCCACTCTCTCCGTCTTCAGACACCACTCTCTCCGTCTTCAGACCCCACTCTCTCCGTCCTCAGACACCACTCTCTCCGTCTTCAGACCCCACTCTCTCCGTCTTCAGACCCCACTCTCTCCGTCTTCAGACCCCACTCTCTCCATCTTCAGACCCCTCTCTCTCGGTCTTCTGCAGGGAACAGCTGGGAACGTCGGCTTCTGCAGAATCACACCATCACTTATTCCGACATACAGGAATCTAGGCCGTTACTACAGCAACCACCGGGGCAGCGAGCGCAGCGAGCACAGCGATGCCAGCGCAAACACACTTAACGTTGAACCAATACTGCGTTTTGGGAGAGGCTCAGGACAAACTTTGTCGGTACATAAATGGTATTTTGTCCAAGCAAATAGAAAACAGCATTTGGTAGCGTAGCTTCTCCTCCTGTAAGTCCCAGTGTTGCATTCTCTTCCACCTTTCTCTCTCCAATTTCAGGTCAACGCTCACAACAAGGGCTGAAACTCATTACCTAAGGTGGACTTGCATCTGGGACCTTCTCCAGGTTTCTCTCTGTTGTTTTTAACCCTAACCCTAACCATTGCCAATACAGGAGGGTCTGGACAGTGATGCGTTTGATTCTCTGATCTGTAGTTGGTGAATCCACAACTTTGTAAAGTCCTTTAAATTACAACAGTAGTCGTCTCAGATACTTTAGACTCTTTGTATGTTGACATCAGTTTGCCCAGGGACTGCAGGTGGAAATTAGCACAAGTGCTACAACCTGGTACAATGCATCTCTCCTTTCTGAGGTTAATGTATATTGTACACTGTCCCTGTTCAAATAAATGAATAAATGAATGAATGAAATGAAATGGAACAAGCTGCCCCCCGACAGGCGAGTTGTCACTGATTTTTGCCTTTTTAAATCAAGGCTCAAAACTCATTTATTAAATTTTATTTTTGTAATGGTTGAAATAGCGCTAGAGAGAGAGACCAGAGAGAGAGAGAGACTAGGGAGAGAGAGAGAGAGAGAGAGAGAGACCAGAGAGAGACCAGAGAGAGAGAGAGACTAGGGAGAGAGAGAGAGAGAGAGAGACCAGAAAGAGACCAGAGAGAGAGAGAGACTAGGGAGAGAGAGAGAGAGAGAGAGAGAGACCAGAAAGAGACCAGAGAGAGAGAGAGACTAGGGAGAGAGAGAGAGAGAGAGAGAGAGAGACCAGAGAGAGACCAGAGAGAGACCAGAGAGAGACCAGAGAGAAAGAGAGACTAGGGAGAGAGAGAGAGAGAGAGAGAGAGAGAGAGAGACCAGAGAGAGAGAGAGACTAGGGAGAGAGAGAGAGAGAGAGAGAGAGACCAGAAAGAGACCAGAGAGAGAGAGAGAGAGAGAGAGAAAGAGAGACTAGAGAGAGAGAGAGAGAGCGACCAGAGAGAGAGAGAGAGAGCGACCAGAGAGAGAGAGAGAGAGCGACCAGATAGAGAGAGAGAGAGCGACCAGATAGAGAGAGAGAGAGCGACCAGATAGAGAGAGAGAGACCAGAGAGAGAGAGACCAGAGAGAAAGACCAGAGAGAGAGAGACCAGAGAGAGAGACCAGAGAGAGAGAGACCAGATGGAGAGACCAGAGAGAGAGAGAGAGAGAGACCAGAGAGAGAGGGCCAGACCATAGAGCAGGGGTGTCCAAACTTTTTAGTAAGCTGCTTTAGTTCATCAGACTTAACCTGGATTGGAGCTGGTTTGATTCTGGAACTTAAAATGAGTTATGATACGTCCTTATTGATTCACAGCTGCATTTTATGTGGAATGTTGTGACACAATCATAAAACAAATGTCTGTAAATAACAAAAAAGTTAACGACTGGATTCACAAGGCCGTATAGCATGACTGTATTTGGGGAGCTGAAGCTGGCTGGATGACACTGTCAAAGTGCCTCAATGGCGACTTTGTGTTTGTAGCATAAGGGCCACATAAAATGGCAAAGAGGGCCGCAATTGCCCTCGGGCCTGAGTTTGGACATGCCTGCCTCGATAGACCATAGACCAGAGACAGACAGTGAGACCAGAGAGAGACCAGAGACAGAGAGTGAGACCAGAAAGAGACCAGAGAGAGAGAGTGAGACCAGAGACAGAGAATGAGACCAGAAAGAGACCAGAGAGAGAGAGTGAGACCAGAAAGAGACCAGAAAGAGACCAGAGACAGAGAGTGAGACCAGAAAGAGACCAGAGACCAGAAAGAGACCAGAGAGAGAGAGTGAGACCAGAGAGAGAGAGAGACCAGAAAGAGACCAGAGACCAGAAAGAGACCAGAGAGAGAGTGAGACCAGAAAGAGACCAGAGACCAGAGAGAGTGAGACCAGAGAGAGAGAGAGAGAGACCAGAAAGAGACCAGAGACAGAGAGTGAGACCAGAAAGCGACCAGAGACAGAGAGTGAGACCAGAAAGAGACCAGAGAGAGCGAGTGAGACCAGAAAGAGACAGAGACAGGGAGTGAGACCAGAAAGAGACTAGAGAGAGAGAGAGAGACCAGAAAGAGACCAGAGAGAGAGAGACCGGGTACACACAGATAAATCTAACTGAATTGAAATGAGATGACTGCAAATACTAAACAAAAAACAATTCTGTGTAACATTATTGAGCCAAACTCACTTTGACACTGTTCTGGGAAAGTATAAATTCACAAACTAAACATGTGCTGAATATTTGCAAATATTTAGTGGTAAATAAACAGTGTTCTCCTGGTCCTCTCAGTCCCCTCAGCGTTCACTTTCTCTTGATAATGGGAATCAATGTACCTCTGAGAGCGCGGGGACATTTGAGGCAGAAAACATGTATTTTTATTTTAGTTTAGTTATTTCTTTTTTATATTAGTTCTTTGTTAGCGGTGGACACATAATTGGTGGATTATTTTCAGCGGTTGGTCCTTAGAACTGGGATTAAAAACACACAACAGAATTTGTAGCTAATGTTTTTGGTGGAACAATGTGGCCAGAGTTCTGCTTTATTTGTATATCACAGTTCATCAACAAGGCGCCTAAACAAGTTAGAAAGTTTCCAAAGTGCTGCACAGAGATAACACATATAGATACAGAGCTGCATGCTTTATATGTTTACGTACAAATATATGGAATACACAATAAAATACCATTTAAACTTACATTAAAATGCCAATTACCAATAAAAGAAGAACCAGAGAACTCCTGCAGTGTTAAAAGCCAGAGAGAGAGACTTTAATGCCATTTGCTCCTACCCCTTTTTCTTCATGAATAATACATGTTGTTTGTCCCAGAAGAGAGAGTCGTATAAAAACTAAAATGCCGTGAACAAAACAGACCACAACAACCCCTCTCTTTGAGGCTTAGAAGGTTACTTTAATTAGACAAAAAGTGGGTGTTTGTTTGTACGACAGACGGGATAGAGGATGGAGAGATGTGTTTCTGATCAGCTGTCGTTACTGGATGTGGGTCAGTCTGACAGAACCCTCAGACTGACCACGCCCCCTGTGGTCTCTGGAGAAGTGAGTCCCAAGTGTGAGCCAAGCAGGAGGCCCCCTCATCTCTGTTGATGGTCCCTGTACCCTGCTTCATGATTCCAATCGCCACTCGGTTCCATTTTTTGTACTTCTATTTTTCTGTCATTATATTATTCTGCATTATCCCAGTCCATTACTCATGTTCTCCTTTGTAGTGGTCAGATATTGCTTTGAATAATAATACATCAAACTTGTATAGCGCTTTTTTGGACACTCAAAGATGCTTCACATGGGTAATGAAAAACAATAATGAAAAAGGGGTTTATGGAAAAGCTAGTTTGAAAAGATGGGTTTTGAGAACTGAATTCAAGTTTGTTGTTATTAGATATTGCTTTGAGGTGTTGGCCTGAAGACACGGTGGAGCAGTGGTTCACAGCAAGTTTTATACAGCGCTTTTATGGATGCTCAAAGACACTTCACATGACAATATTCTTTCACTGACAGAAGCCCCTCCCACCAGCAGCCATTCACACACACACCAGACTCATTCTAATGTGGGGGAAGTGTCTTGCCTAAGGACACAGCCACAGTTTGCCAATTTACAGCCGCAGCCGCCCCACTGTGGCACCTGGTGTTCCCAGAGCTGTCCCATCACAGTACTAACCAGGCCCTGCTCGGCTTAGCTTGACGGGTCTGACGGGATCTGGCTTTCACCTGCAGATATGACCACAAACCCACAGCCAATTTGTGTGTCATGTCAAGTTCCGTGTTTAATTTTGAAATCCATTTGACTTGTTTTGACCTTTGATTCCCGTCGTCTCTGAGACCTCGTCTTCTTTATACAAACCACAGTAGCTTAATTTAAAAACAAAGTGCTTTTTACACATAAAGGACTCCACTCTCAGCTATTGTTCCAAAAAGGTGAAATATGTGACATGTTGACACAGATAAAAGATATGGACGGAATTTAAAACTAAAACAATGCATAATATCTAAATTTATAAGAACCAGGTATTGTTCAAGCAAAGGTGGAATCGAATCCAGGACCTTGCTGAGAGCGCTAGTGAAGCTATACAGTAGATAGATAGATACTTTATTGATCCCCGTAGGAGAAATTCAGGTGAACAGTAGCAGCAAAAATAAAAATTAATCATTCTAAAAACATAATAATAGTAATAATCAGCAACAGCCCTTCAGGTCACAGCAGCAGAGGTGGAGTAGCCTCTGGGTGGAGCAGGACAGGTCAGAGCAGCAGAGGTGGAGTAACCTCTGGGTGGAGCAGGACGGCTCAAAAGGTGGAGTACCCGCTTGATTCGGACCATTTTCTCTGCTCTAGTCCAAAGTAAAATGCTAAATGCTTCATTAGCATTTTTCAAAAAGTTTGCATTCCTCCAGTGGATTTTCATCGATTAAGCCCAAAACAACTGTTTTAGAGCTACTTAGGACTTGCAGCCGTTTCCAGACGCATCGTAGAAAAAAACAAAAAAACAGAATCAGAATCAGAATCAGAATCATTTATTTGCCATTTGCAGTAAAACCACATTGGAAAACTGTGCAAGACTACCCCGGTGTGCACCAGACAGAGAAGACGACACACACCAGAGCTCTTGCCACGGCGCCATCTTTACGGCGCCATGCGACAAACAGTAGAATAAACAGCAGAGAGCAATAACATACAGTTTCACAGACAGTTGGATAGACACATTTGTGCTTTGTATAAAGCACGGATTTTTTCTCGGGACGAAGCACCTCCTACAGCCGGCCAATGTGGCTGTCAGAGGGGGGCGGGGTCAGGGAGGGGGGCGGGGTCAGGGAGGGGGGCGGGGTCAGGGAGGGGGTGAGTCGGAAACACAATGAGGAGTGGAGGGGAGGGAGGGAGCAAGATGGATCGAGGGAGGCGGGGGTAGGGGATCCGAGCTGGAGACTGAAATAGTGTGAGTTGTTGTAGATGGGACCTTTGTTATTATGGCCTTGGCCCGAGGAATGTGAGATAAGAGTGGAGAGAAGACACAGGAGGAGAAAACACATCGCCTGAGAGGGACAATATTAAATGCAATGTCAGGCAGATATTCTATTAAATCCAATTGAACCGAATTGCGGCGCCCTCAGACCCCGTACACAGGGGCAAATCCAAGCCGGGTCAGAGAGTTCAAGCCTGACACACAATGTCATTCAATCTCAACTCCAGAGTTTTATGTCCATCGAGTGAACGAGCTGCGAGATCTTTTATCAACTGTTCCACCAGAACCACTCTCCTCTGTCCAGCCACAGCGCTCTCAACCACGACACGGCTAAGCTCCTTGTACATCCCATCAATTTTGTCGGCCAGCAGCTCGTGAATCTTGCGAACTGCCATGCTTCCGAATTTGTGGTAGAAGAGAACAGCTCCAAAGCCAAACAGGAGGATCCCCACCACCAAAATGCCAAAGATATATACGTCTTCCGAATCTTCAATGGACAGGGTCGACAGACAGAGGGGCTGAAACTTGTTCCAGCTGTCAAGCGTATAACCCGCTGGTGAGGTCCCGTCCGGGCACACGGGCTCTCCAGACTCACGCTTACGTGTTGAAAAGATAGAATCAATTGCGTTGAGGGACCAATTTACCATTTCCATTCTTGCTAAAAGTTGTCTGTGGCAAAACTCCAGGAAAAAGACAAAAACAGGAGATAGCAAGCAGTCAGAAGCAGGAGCGTCTGAGACACGTCTTTGCTCGACGGAGGCGGAAGTAGAAGAGAAAAACAAAAAGTATCAGTGAAGCTAAAGCGTAAATTCAGACTGGAAGAACTTAGCTCAGAGTCCCCCCACTGTCACTAACGGCAACAGCATCTGTCAATCACACTCAGTTGCAGCGCCACACTGCCCTCACCTGGCGGAAATCAGGTACTGCCCATATCAAGTTTCATATCCCGAGGAAGCTCCATCCAAGCAGCAGCTACATTCATGCCGCAACCCTCCTCCTCCCCATCTCCGCCTCATTCCAGACCAGCTCTTTCCCTCTTCTCCTCGCTCCCACCACCAGGGTCTAGGCCCCGGGGGATTTCATTTCATAATCTCTTTGCCCTTCTGCATTTGTGCACGTCTCTGTCGGTGTCTAAGGCCAAATCCTAGCCACATTTCTGTACAGCAACAATAAATGTAATCTTGGATTTATTGTCCTCCCTCACTGTGGGACAAATAAAGGAATATCTAATCTAATCTCACAGCCGTAAGTAATTCATGTAGTGTCAGATTACTGCCAACAACATACAACTCTAATAACACCAAGTTCTGTCTGTTCGAGTCTCTGCAGATTGAAATACTTGTTCTTCTTTCCATCTCTGTCCAAACCTGAGGCCACGGTTTATCGTTCCCGCTCCTTGTTACTCGCATAATCTGCTGGTGTGGAACGTGTCCTTTCCGAGCTGATCTTGACCCGGAGCCCCGTTCGCACCATGTGTCCGCTCTGATTGGCTCGGTTCTCTGGCGTCGTCTCTTTTGGCCTGAAGTCTGCGTTGAAGCCGAGATCAGGGTCTAGGCGGGATTATGTGGATGTGCTATAGCTAAACACAGCACCGCGCTCAAATCTGATGCCTTCACCACGACAGACTCACTCAGGCACTTCTCCCTCTGGAGTGTCTAAGCTGCCCCCTGGATCAATACGTTTGGGCCGGCTCCAGCCTCCGGAGAGCGAACAGCCAATGGCGCCGCTTACCGCTAATCTTATCTCCACGGTGCCGACCCAAACAGACCGCGTGTGCCACTGCTAATAAATCACCCGCAAAGACAAAAAGACAGAAGGAAGAATAACCTCGGCTATGGACTCTGAGATTATGTGTAGCGTGCTTTACTTACGGAGCAAAAACCTATCTGCTTTTGTTCCGCAGGGGCCGCATCAGCAAATCCTCTGCAAGTATGCTCTTATTGATCTCGAGGCTCGCAGAGGAATCTATTCTCTTTTTACAGAAACAACGGTGCAGTTTGTTCGTATGTGCAGAAGCAGCGGTCTCTGGTTAAAGAGATAGATTTAGAAACAATGGGTCTCTTCGTCTGAACGACTTGGTGTGGATTTTGTGTGTTCAGTTTGGGTGTAATAACAACAGTGTTCAAATCAGGGGGAAAAACTGTATCTACTGTGTTATAAGAGAGAACAGAGAGAGAGACCAGAGAGAGAGCAGAGAGAGAGACCAGAGAGAGAGCAGAGAGAGAGAACAGAGAGAGAGACCAGAGAGAGAGCAGAGAGAGAGACCAGAGAGAGAGCAGAGAGAGAGCAGAGAGAGAGACCAGAGAGAGAGCAGAGAGAGACCAGAGAGAGAGAGACCAGAGAGAGAGCAGAGAGAGAGCAGAGAGAGAGACCAGAGAGCAGAGAGAGAGACCAGACAGAGAAAGACCAGATTGGCTCGGTTCTCTGGCGTCGAGATAGAGAGAGAGAGAGAAACCAGAGAGAGAGAGACCAGAGAGAAAGATACCAGAGAGATAGAGACCAGGGAGAGAAACCAGAGAGAGAAAGAGAGAGAGACCAGAGAAATAGATCAGAGAGAGAGAGAGAGAGAGAGAGAGACCAGAGAAAGAGACCAGAGAGAGAGAGAGAGAGACCAGAGAGAAATATACCAGAGAGATAGAGACCAGGGAGAGAAACCAGAGAGAGAGAGAGAGAGACCAGAGAAATAGATCAGAGAGAGAGAGAGAGAGAGAGAGAGAGAGAGAGAGAGAGAGAGAGAGAGACCAGAGAAAGAGATCAGAGAGAGAGAGAGAGAGACCAGAGAGAAAGAGAGAGAAACCAGAGAGAGGCTCTGAAAGTAAGTAAGTAAGTAAGTAAGTAAGTAAGCTTTATTTATATACCGCCTTTCACAGATCTGAGTCACAAAGCGGTTTACAATTGTTATTTTTTGGGCATTTGTCTCTCACTCCACACAGAGACAGGAGCGGGGCCAGTACAGGAGGCACATGCCAGAACTATTGGACATGTTTTTAGTGGCAGGGGAAACCGGAGTACCCGGAGGAAACCTACGCAGACACGGGGAGAACATGCAAACTCCACTCAGAAAGGCCCTGGTCCGGCCGGGATTCGAACCAAGGACCTTCTTGCTGAGAGGCGAGAGTGCTATCCACTCAGCCACCGTGCCGCCCAGAAGAGGACTCTGAGCTGAGGTTCTTTATGAATCCAGACATTGAAGTAATCAATGATTCTTCTGACCTCTGGAAATGTTTACTGCTTTTACTGCAAATGGCAAAAAAACTGAATCTGAGTCTAAAGTTTGACTTGGCTTTTTAGAATCGTATTTAATGTCTTCATATTTTGGTGAGTGCCTTTGGTGAGTGCTAGTTCGCAGCCTTAGCTTTGAAAGACCCGGCCCTGTCTCTCCCTGTGCATCCTGAAATCATTTTCCCACCGATTACAGCGACAGAACGCTCACCGCCAGCTGTTCCTACGTCTATGTGGCGCCTGAAAACCGATAGAGTCGCTAATTGTGCCGCGGCGGCTTCCAGCGCCTGCGATGACGGAGCCGCGGCCCGGTCGGCTGCTGCTGCCGGGTTGGCTTCGGTCTCCTAGTCCCTGGACGTTTCTCTGGCTCTTATTTAAACGCTCGTCTGTGTGTGCGGAACTGACAGATGCTCTGGAAGCCCGGGCGCCGTCGCCGTGGCAACTGCAGGACGGGCCCGCGGCATATGGACTTCCCGTACTCTGGAGTATTTGTTGTCGTCGACCGGAACCGACATCAAATCATTAACATTAGAAGGAGAAAAAGGGGGATGGGAATCTTTTCATTACAGGGGGAAACTTTGAGACGTTATAGAATCTTAAATGCTGAAAAAGATACTTATAGCTTTTGTAATTAAGTAAGTCATCTTTAATTATATAGCGCATTTTTACAGACTAAGGTCACCCAAAGTGCTTTACAATGTTTAGAAATCAGACACGGTGAAGATGGAAGCGAGACGTCGAACACACTGGACCATCAAAACCTCCAACCAAACACCATCCATTCTCTCTCTCTTTACATTCAGACCATGTTTTTAGTGGTAGGAGAAACCGGAGCACCTGGAGGAAACCTACGCAGACACAGGGAGAACGTGCAAACTCCACTCAGCCACAGCGTACGCGGGAGACACTGTAGTACGTCCAAAAGTCCATTCAGTTTATTTTTTGTATCGCCCTAAATCATAAAAACAGTCTCAGAGGACGTTATAAAGCTGTTGATTCGCAAACACAGATTAGAGAATCAAAAACAAGAACGATAAATAACACACATAATGAGCCTCCTACAGCGACTAAAACTGGATAGAATCACAATAATAAGTCCAAAACCTCTGCCACAATAAAAACACCCACAAAGGCACTGTACAGGGTTTGAAGAAATTGGACAAAAAAAGCAGATTATATTTAGTTATGAGGTTTGTGTGCTTGCTGCCTCATGTTCTTCTAACCCGCATTATTTTACCTTAAAACTGGTCTTTTTGACTTTGCGTCTGTCTTTGAGCTCGTTCTACCAGACATGGGGCCTCATTTATGAAACTTGCGTACGGCCAAATCAGGGTGCAAATGAGGCGTACGCAAAAAATGTACACTTTTCCGCATTTATCGATCTTGGCCTGAGCGCACAGAATATACGCCAAGTCAGGAGGTGGCGTAAATGTGTACGCTCATCTCAACCTTCGTTACAACACGCCAAAACACGCATGAAGTTCACGATTTGGGCAACAATAAACACTTTCCCACTCTGGTAATATTATAATTATTACCATATTATATTATAATATTATATTATATATATATATAATATATATATAATATATTATATTATATTATATAATTTAGGGGCGGCAGTAGCTCAGTTGGTAGAGCGTTGGCCTTTGAGCCAGAAGGTCGTGGGTTCAAGCCCCGCTCAAGACTTTCACCATCGACTCCCACTGACTGCTGTCGTTGTGTCCTTGGCAAGACACTTAACCTCTGGGAACAGCAGGTGCCACAGTGGGGCGGCTGCGGCTGTAAAGTGCCAAACTGCCGTTGTGTCCTTAGGCAAGACACTTCACCCCCATTGCCTAGAATGAGTCTGGTGTGTGTGTGAATGGTTGGTGGTGGTCAGAGGGGCCGATGGCACATACTGGTTGCCTCGCTTCTGTCAGTGTGCCCCAGGGCAGCTGTGGCTACAATAGTAGTTTATCACCACCGTGTATGGAGTAAAAGAATAATGACACATGTGAAGCGTCTTTGAGTGTCCAAAAAAGCGCTATATAAAACCGATGCATTATTATTATTATTATTATAAGCTGCTGTATTTTTTTTTTGGCCGACTTCCATGCTGATCTGTTGTAAAAAACGGGCCGTGAAGCGAGCGGTTTCTGAATATTTCTAGGCGTGACTTTCATGGATACGCTAGTTTCCACCGCGGCGTTTATGAACAGCCGTGAATGCGGACGCTCAGATCTGTGCGTATCTCACACGTTGAGTCTGGCGTAAAGTTTCATAAATGAGGCCCATTATGAGAACAAACAGTATCTCCAGCGCTCTCCCAGAATCCACCCAGAAAATTAATCTGATAATTGACTACAATAGCCTTCATTCTAACCCACTTCTCTGTGAGTGCACCGTGGAGAGCAGGCAGACGGCCTCAGATATGGGAACTCTGGTCTGAAATGTGCCCACAGTGGGACGGATATAGGATCTCTTCATCTTCATTTTGTCAGAGAGGCAGAGAGTGGGCCGTCTGCGAGAAAGATAACTGGATGTAGTTTGGTTTCTGAAGAGGACCGTAACATCATCAAGGACAAGGTAGATCTGATACCATAAAGGTCAAGGGTTAGGACTAGGACTAGAGTTTGGACAAGAGTTGGGAGGGTTTGGAAGGTCAGGACTAGGGTTAAGACTGATGTCAGGAATAGGGTTAGTACTAGGGTCAGGTCTGGAGTTTGGACTAGGGCTAGGACTACGGTCAGGACTAGGGCTAGGACTACAGTCAGGACTAGGGTTAGTACTAGGGTCAGGTCTGGAGTTTGGACTAGGGTTAGGACTAGAGTTCAGACTAGGGCTAGGACCAGTCAGGACTAGGGTTAGTACTAGGGTCAGGACTGGTGTTTGGACTAGGGCTAGGACTACGGTCAGGACTAGGGCTAGGACTACAGTCAGGACTAGGGTTAGTACTAGGGTCAGGTCTGGAGTTTGGACTAGGGTTAGGACTAGAGTTCAGACTAGGGCTAGGACCAGTCAGGACTAGGGTTAGTAACTAGGGTCAGGTCTGGAATTTGGACTAGGGTTAGGACTAGAGTTCAGACTAGGGCTAGGACCAGTCAGGACTAGGGTTAGTAACTAGGGTCAGGTCTGGAGTTTGGACTAGGGTCAGGACTAGAGTTCAGACCAGGGCTAGGACCAGTCAGGACTAGGGTTAGTACTAGGGTCAGGTCTGGAGTTTGGACTAGGATCAGGACTAGAGTTCAGACTAGGGCTAGGACTACGGTCAGGACTAGGGCTAGGACTACAGTCAGGACTAGGGTTAATACTAGGGTCAGGTCTGGAGTTTGGACTAGGGTTAGAACTAGAGTTCAGACTAGGGCTAGGACCAGTCAGGACTAGGGTTAGTACTAGGGTCAGGACTAGAGTTCAGACTAGGGCTAGGACTACGGTCAGGACTAGGGCTAGGGCTACATTCAGGACTAGGGTTAGGACTACACTCAGGACTAGGGCTAGGACTACGGTCAGGACTAGGGTTAGGACTACGGTCAGGACTAGGGTTAGGGCTTGGATTAGGTTTAGGGTCAGGACTAGAAAATATGAAGAAAATATTGCTATAATCCAGTGGTTTTTGTCTTAATCTGACACATTATGACTGTGTTAAAACCAGATTCTCCAACGGGACAAAGACATTTAGTTTTATGTCAAGAACTGTTTCGTTATTTTCTCATTCCAAGGGAGACATTTCTTTGTGCCGTTGGTAAATCTTATTTTACGCAGTCAGAATGTGCTCACCCAAACCCAGTGACAGGTGAGAAAAATACAGTTCTGTTTGGCTCTGAGCCCAAAGTCTCTGTGATGGATGTGAGAGTCGCTGCAGCTTCACTCTGTGTTCACGCTATTGTATTTAGTAAAAAATCACAATTTAAACTTTCTTTTCTAAACTTTGACTTGTCTTGACTAGGCTTTGACTGTAGAGTCTCGCATAAACACTTTCAGAAGTATAAAACCTTTAGCTTTAGCATAATAAAGAAGTTAGTGCAAAATCTCTAGCTTTAGCATAATACAGACGCTAGTATGAAATCTCTAGCTTTAGCATAATAAAGAAGCTAGTATAAAATCTCTAGCTTTAGCATAATAAAGAAGCTAGTGCAAAATCTCTAGCTTTAGCATAATACAGACGCTAGTATGAAATCTCTAGCTTTAGCATAATAAAGAAGCTAGTATGAAATCTCTAGCTTTAGCATAATAAAGAAGCTAGTATGAAATCTCTAGCTTTAGCATAATAAAGAAGCTAGTATAAAATCTCTAGCTTTAGCATAATAAAGAAGCTAGTATAAAATCTCTAGCTTTAGCATAATAAAGAAGCTAGCATAAAATCTCTAGCTTTAGCATAATAAAGAAGCTAGTATAAAATCTCTAGCTTTAGCATAATAAAGAAGCTAGTATAAAATCTCTAGCTTTAGCATAATAAAGAAGCTAGTATAAAATCTCTAGCTTTAGCATAATAAAGAAGCTAGTATAAAATCTCTAGCTTTAGCATAATAAAGAAGCTAGTATAAAATCTCTAGCTTTAGCATAATAAAGAAGCTAGTATGAAATCTCTAGCTTTAGCATAATAAAGAAGCTAGTATAAAATCTCTAGCTTTAGCATAATAAAGAAGCTAGTATAAAATCTCTAGCTTTAGCATAATAAAGAAGCTAGTATAAACCTCTAGCTTTAGCATAATAAAGAAGCTAGTATAAAATCTCTAGCTTTAGCATAATAAAGAAGCTAGCATAAAATCTAGCTTTAGCATAATAAAGAAGCTAGTCTAAAATCTCTAGCCTTAGCATAATAAAGAAGCTAGTATAAAATCTCTAGCTTTAGCATAATAAAGAAGCTAGTATAAAATCTCTAGCTTTAGCATAATAAAGAAGCTAGTATAAAATCTCTAGCTTTAGCATAATAAAGAAGCTAGTATAAAATCTCTAGCTTTAGCATAATATAGAAGCTAGTATAAAATCTGGGACGGAGTGAGACATGAGGTTATATATTGCACATTCTGACATTGATTCAAGTTATTGCACAGATCAATCAATCAATCAAAGTTTATTTGTAGAGCGCCTTTCATACACAGGGCAACACAAAGCGCTTCACAGTCCACATCACAAATCATCACATAAAACAAACACCAGAATCACAATTAAAACATTAAAATCACACAAAAGATTAAAACACAATTAAAACATTAAAATCACACAAAAGAATAAAACCATTAAAACTTTCAAAATTACACAAGAAATTTAAAAAAATAAATAAATGACAGCAGTGCATTAAAAATGGAGATAAAATCCTTCAGTTGTATGCACAGGCAAACAGAACAGTCTTTAACCTGGATTTGAACATTGACAGAGTAGACGCCTCCCTCACATTTTCAGGGAGATTGTTCCAGATCTTAGCTGCATGGATCTGAAACGCAGCCTCCCCATGTTTGGTTCTCACTCTGGGCACCAGCAGGAGGCCAGTCCCTGTGCTCCTCAGAGTCCGGGCTGGTTCATATGACACCAACATGTCACTAATGTATTCTGGTGCAAGGCCATGGAGAGACTTGTACACAAGCAGAGCTGTTTTAAAATCTATTCTTTGAGCCACAGGAAGCCAGTGCAGAGACCTGAGGACCGGACTAATATGGTCATACTTCCTGGTTCCTGTCAGGACTCTAGCTGCTGCATTTTGGATGTACTGCAGCTGCTCACAGGTCTGTTTGGACAGACCTGTAAGCAGGCCATTGCAGTAGTCTAACCTGCTGGAGACAAATGCATGGACAAGAATCTCCAAGTCTGCCCTGGACACTATATTTCTAACTTTGGCAATGTTCTTCAGATGGTAAAAAGCTGTTGATGTTATTGATTTTATGTGGCTATTGAAATTTAGGTCTGAGTCCAGTATTACCCCCAAATTTCTGACCTTGTCTGAAGGAAGTAGGGAGAGAGACTGAAGTTGACAAATGACGCCCTCTCTTTGTTTCTGGGGACCAAAGACAATGATTTCGGTTTTGTCTGCATTTAGCTGGAGGAAATTATTTTGCATCCAGTCACTGATCTGTTGGATACAGTGAAGGAGCAAATCCAGTGGTCCATGTTCTCCTGCAGTCAGTGAGACATAGATCTGAGTGTCGTCAGCGTAATTGTGGTAGGACACTTTGTTTCTTTGTATTAACTGACCTAACGGCAGCATGTAGAGATTAAATAGGAGAGGTCCCAGGATCGACCCCTGTGGTACACCACAGGTCAGGGCCACATCATCTGAGACGCAGTCTCCAATCTCCACAAAGTACTTCCTATCCTCCAGGTAAGACCTAAACCAGTCTAGGGCTGTGCCAGTGACACCAGCCCAGTCCTCCAGTCTCTGCATGAGGATCTCATGGTCGACAGTGTCGAACGCGGCACTAAGATCTAACATGACCAAAACTGTGACTTTACCTGCATCAGTGTGAAGTCGAATGTCGTTTGTTACCTTCACTAGAGCGGTCTCAGTGCTGTGGTGGGGTCTAAACCCAGACTGGAACATATCAAAAGAATTATTCATTGTTAAAAATTCAGTAAGTTGTTGGGAGGCCACTTTTTCAAGAATTTTTCCAATAAATGGCAGATTCGATATGGGGCGATAATTTTGAAGTCCCGCAGGATCCAGACTGCTCTTTTTTAGGAGAGGTCTTATGACTGCTGTTTTTAGGGCCATAGGAAATGTTCCTGACGACAGAGACATGTTTACTATTTGTGTCAGTGAAGGTAACAAACTGCTCAGGACGGACTTCAGAAATTTAGAGGGCAATATATCCAGGCTACATGTGGAGGAGCTCAGACTCATGATTATCTTTTTGACAGTTTCAGTATCCACAGGTGCAAAGTGAGTTAGCTCAAAAAGCTTCTCTGGCTGTTGCATTGTTATACGTGCTGTGGAGGTGATAGTGTTTTTGATTCCTTGTACTTTGTCATCGAAAAACTGTGCGAACTCATTACACCTAGATTTAGAGGAAAATTCTAGGGGCAACTTTACAGGGGGGTTCGTTAATCTACCAACTGTTGAAAACATAACACGAAAATTGTTACTGCAACCTCCAATAATGTCAGAAAAATACATTTCTCTTGTTCTACGTAGAACCCGGTTAAATTCACCCAACTCATCTTTAAAGATTTCATAATC
Organism: Knipowitschia caucasica; assembly: GCA_964034765.1. Classification (NCBI taxonomy): domain Eukaryota; kingdom Metazoa; phylum Chordata; class Actinopteri; order Gobiiformes; family Gobiidae; genus Knipowitschia; species Knipowitschia caucasica. The sequence goes on from OZ035828.1 coordinate 247,794, forward strand.
GCCCTGGAAATTGGACTTTCGCCACTTCCGTTCGGCCCTCCGGCACTCTTGCTTCTGTGCCCTAACCGAGTCTGCCTTAGTCCATGGGGCCTTTTTCTTACTGGTAACTATTTTAACCGTCACAGGAGCAATGGCGTCCAGAACATTCAGAACACTGGTGGTGACAGAGTTATACAATTCATCAACAGTAGAGCATGGAGTTTTCTCAAAATTTAGCATTCCCATGAACAGTTCACTTGTGTTTTCATGTATGTGTCTTCTTCTAACAATTGTAAATTCAGCTGGTGGTTTGCTAGCAAAACACATGTCAAAAAATACACAGAAATGATCTGACAAAGCAACATCAACTACATTAACATTTGATACATTAACCCCCTTTGTAATTAGCAGGTCAAGAGTGTGCCCCCTGCTGTGGGTGGGGCCACTCACGTGCTGAATGAAACCAAAGGTCTCAAGTACAGAAGCCAGCTCCTTTGCATTTCTGTCATCAACATTATCAACATGTACATTAAAATCACCTGTAATAACTAAACTATCAAAATCTGTGCACACGAATGAAAGTAGTTCAGTAAAATGGTCAATAAAATCGCAACATGACTGTGGTGGCCTGTACAGGACAATGAAAAGAGAAGATTGCTTTTGTTCCATTTTAAAAGAAATATACTCAAACGATGAAAAATGTCCAAGGGGCATTCTATGGGAGACAAAGTGCTCTCTAAAAACTGCAGCTATGCCTCCCCCCCTTTTGTTTTCTCGTATTTCGGATTCGAATTTAAAATTGGGTGGTGTTGCTTCTATTAGAACTGCATTTCCTGTATTTTGGTCGAGCCATGTTTCAGCCATAAGCATAAAATCAAGATCATAAGAAGTGATAAAATTATTAATTAAAAATGATTTGTTACATAGAGATCTGACATTAAGCATAGCAAGTTTAAAAATGAACTTCACAAAGATGTGAAGTATATATATTGTAAAATCCATGTCTAGATATTTTTGCGATAATCTACACAATACAGTTTACTTTAGAATGTTCTGGAAAATGCAGCGAGTCCTGAGTGTCTCTGAAACAGTTGTTCTGTGTTTTACAATTGTTATTTTTATTGCTTTTTCTGCCTGAGATGTTGCTGCAGTTCAGTGTTCATGGTTTTACACTGGTCCAAACCAGAGCAGAGAGGATTCATGGTTTTACACTGGTCCAAACCAGAGCAGAGAGGATTCATGGTTTTACACTGGTCCAGACCAGAGCAGAGAGGATTCATGGTTTTACACTGGTCCAGACCAGAGCAGAGAGGATTCATGGTTTTACACTGGTCCAAACCAGAGCAGAGAGGATTCATGGTTTTACACTGGTCCAAACCAGAGCAGAGAGGATTCATGGTTTTACACTGGTCCAGACCAGAGCAGAGAGGATTCATGGTTTTACACTGGTCCAAGCCAGAGCAGAGAGGATTCATGGTTTTACACTGGTCCAGACCAGAGCAGAGAGGATTCATGGTTTTACACTGGTCCAGACCAGAGCAGAGAGGATTCATGGTTTCACACTGGTCCAGACCAGAGCAGAGAGGATTCATGGTTTTACACTGGTCCAAACCAGAGCAGAGGATTCATGGTTTTACACTGGTCCAGACCAGAGCAGAGAGGATTCATGGTTTTACACTGGTCCAGACCAGAGCAGAGAGGATTCATGGTTTTACACTGGTCCAGACCAGAGCAGAGAGGATTCATGGTTTTACACTGGTCCAGACCAGAGCAGAGAGGATTCATGGTTTCACACTGGTCCAGACCAGAGCCGAGAGGATTCATGGTTTTACACTGGTCCAGACCAGAGCAGAGAGGATTCATGGTTTTACACTGGTCCAGACCAGAGCAGAGAGGGTTCATGGTTTTACACTGGTCCAAACCAGAGCAGAGAGGATTCATGGTTTTACACTGGTCCAGACCAGAGCAGAGAGGATTCATGGTTTTACACTGGTCCAGACCAGAGCAGAGAGGATTCATGGTTTTACACTGGTCCAGACCAGAGCAGAGAGGATTCATGGTTTTACACTGGTCCAGACCAGAGCAGAGAGGATTCATGGTTTTACACTGGTCCAGACCAGAGCAGAGAGGATTCATGGTTTTACACTGGTCCAGACCAGAGCAGAGAGGATTCATGGTTTTACACTGGTCCAGACCAGAGCAGAGAGGATTCATGGTTTTACACTGGTCCAGACCAGAGCAGAGAGGATTCATGGTTTTACACTGGTCCAGACCAGAGCAGAGAGGATTCATGGTTTTACACTGGTCCAGACCAGAGCAGAGAAAATGGCCCCAATGCATTTTATTTCTATTGTTGTGTGTTTGGATGGATGTGTTCCTGCTGCTCCTGGACACATGCATTTCTCCAACAGATCAATACAGTATATATGTACCTACAGTATATATGTATCTACTGTATCTATTTATCTACAGTATCTACAGTATCTATGTATCTACAGTATCTATGTATCTACAGTATATATGTACCTACAGTATATATGTACCTACAGTATATATGTACCTACAGTATATATGTATCTACAGTATCTATGTATCTACAGTATCTATTTATCTACAGTATCTATGTATCTACAGTATCTACAGTATCTACAGTATCTATGTACCTACAGTATCTACAGTATATATGTACCTACAGTATATATGTATCTACAGTATCTATGTATCTACAGTATATATGTATCTACAGTATCTACTGTATCTATGTATCTACAGTATCTATGTACCTACAGTATCTACAGTATCTACAGTATATATGTACCTACAGTATATATGTATCTACTGTATCTATGTATCTACAGTATATAGAATGAATAAAGCCGTCAGTGTGAGTCTTGTTGTTTCTTTGTGTATTTATTTATATACAACAGTTTCTTCTGTGAACTCTGAGTCTCTGCAGGAGCTGCTCACAAATGCTGATGTATTTGCATAAAGGGTTTATCTGGTCTGTGGAGAATCCCTGTGTGTGTTTGGAGGACCAGGCTCAGCACTGGCCCCGCCCACGACAACACAACAACACGACAACACGACAACACAACAACACGACAACACAACAACACGACAACACCCTGGTGTCGTGTTTGTGCTGATTAACGCCGTAATAACCGCTCACTTACAGCACATCACGGTGAGTTCCGTGAGAGAGACGGAGACACGAAGAAACTGAAGTGGAACTAATCACAGAAGAGCCGCAGAGACGGAGTTACAGACCTTTAGGACCAAAGCGGAGCCTTCCTCACGTACGGATGGATGTGCAACAAAGACACACACGTTACACAACACAATACATTTTTCATTTGCAGTGTGCTATATTTATACAGTATATTTATATACACTGGGGGAAAAACTTTGGAAAAACAGGATAAAAATATATGATAATAGGAAAAATACTGCTTAAAACAAGAAAATATGACTTGATAAGATTTCTGAAAATTAGAAAATAATACTAAAATAATACTAGCCCCAAACGACTTGATTCTAGATTAAAAACATACATTTCACGTATTATTTATTTTATCTAAAAAGAAGAAAAGCTGTCTGGAAATAAGAAATAATACTTAAAACAAGCTTAAAAACTCACTTCTCAGACTTTTTCTCTAAGATTATGAAGTATAATTGTCTTAAAACAGATAAAATAATCTTATCACAAAAAAAGGCCATTAAAAAAGTAAGCGCAATTTGTGTTATTTTTAGCAAATTAATGAATAATAATACCAACATTATAGTTTTTCATACATGACTCATGCTGTTGTCTTTAAAGTGATCAGTTTTGGGGAGAACCAGAATGGTTTTCACAGACGAGAGCACATCACTCCTGTGTTAGTGTCCCTCCACCGCCTCTGTGCACTTTAGAATCGATTATTAAACTGATTATTTTTAACGATTGTTTAGGTCTGTCTCCAAGCTACAGTCATGAACTTTTAATCGACCCCTTCCCCCACAGCCTTAGATCCCCGGGAAGGTCCCTGTGGACTGGTCCAAGGTCGAGGATCCGGACGAAAGGTGATCGAGCAAGAGACTCCAGAGAGAGATCAGAGAGAGACCAGGGGGAGACCAGAGAGAGACCAGGGGGAGTCCGGAGAGAGATCAGAGAGAGACCAGAGAGAGACTAGAGAGAGACCAGGGGGAGACCAGGGGGAGACCAGAGAGAGATCAGAGAGAGACCAGAGAGAGACCGGAGAGAGATCAGAGAGAGACCAGAGAGAGACTAGAGAGAGACCAGGGGGAGACCAGAGAGAGATCAGAGAGAGACCAGGGAGAGACCAGAGAGAGACCAGGGGGAGACCAGAGAGAGATCAGAGAGAGACCAGAGAGAGACTAGAGAGAGACCAGGGGGAGACCAGAGAGAGACCAGAGAGAGACCAGAGAGAGACCAGAGAGAGATCAGAGAGAGATCAGAGAGAGATCAGAGAGAGACCGGAGAGAGATCAGAGAGAGATCAGAGAGAGATCAGAGAGAGACCAGAGAGAGACCAGAGAGAGACCAGAGAGAGACCAGAGAGAGACCAGAGAGAGATCAGAGAGAGATCAGAGAGAGATCAGAGAGAGATCAGAGAGAGATCAGAGAGAGACCAGAGAGAGACCAGAGAGAGACCAGAGAGAGACCAGAGAGAGACCGGAGAGAGATCAGAGAGAGATCAGAGAGAGATCAGAGAGAGATCAGAGAGAGATCAGAGAGAGATCAGAGAGAGACCAGAGAGAGATCAGAGAGAGACCAGAGAGAGACAAGAATAAGACCAGAGAGAGACCAGAGAGAGATCAGAGAGAGATCAGAGAGAGACCAGAGAGAGACCAGAGAGAGATCAGAGAGAGACAAGAATAAGACCAGAGAGAGACCAAAGAGAGAGACACCAGCGATGGAGAGCCTACCTGCCCAAGGAGAAAAGGCTCGCACCATCAGTCTCCTCTTTTAAATAGTAGTTTATATATTCAATTTTTTGGAACCAAATACATTTCTACCCAACACTGAACATGACATATATCATTTGCAGTGTGCTACACATACATACTGTACACACATATACATACACACATATACATACTGTACACACATATACATACTGTACACACATATACATACTGTACACACACATACATACTGTACACACACATACATACTGTACACACACATACATACTGTACACACATATACATACTGTACACACACATACATACAGTACACACACATACATACTGTACACACATATACATACTGTACATCCTCTTTCACTGCTGTCTTTCCAGAGAGATATTAAAGAACCGGTGAGAGAGGGAATGCCAAGGGAGAAGAGGAAGAGGACGTGAGGCTTGAAATGTATCAGTGAGGTTTATTACAGTAAGAAGGCGTCGTCTGTATCTGTGTATACGTTTCTAAGCTAAAGCCTCAGAAGAAGCCCTGGCTCTATTACTGAGGGGACTTAGGGACGTTCTAATCCCTGTGGCCCTATAAGTAATTATTATGTGATAGAGAGAGAAAGTGCAACCTATCTGCTGTCAGCAAATTGGAAAGAAACTCCCCGAGGGTTCCTTTGCTGAGCGCGACAGTAGCAGACAGATGTGAGATGGACAGGCTGACGATACACCGTCTGTGACCCACTTCTGTATCAAAGGAATGCGTTTGTTTTGAATATTCTTCTATCTGTTCTTTATTCAGTCTGATCACTTCAAAGACAGAAAATCCATGTTTTGTAACGACTTCTTTGGACAATTCCCACGTGGGTCGCTTGTTTTAAAAATACATTCTGTTTTGAACTTGTTTTGGGTTTTTCCCGAGGAGCTGGGACCAGATATCAACAATGGGGGGTTTATTTCTTATTTTTGCTTTACATGACAACCAAATATATTGTATAACAGATGTATAGCTATCTAATAATAATAATGCATTGGTTTTATATAGTACAAGTTTGGACGCTCAAAGACCCCTTACAGGCCATTATTCCTTCCCTCCAAACACGGTGGTGATAAACTACCAATGTAGCCACAACTGCCCTGGGGCACACTGACTGTGAGGCAACCAGTCTGCGCCATCAGCCCCTCCCACCACCACCAACCATTCACACACACACCAGACTCATTCTAATGTGGGGGAAGTGTCTTGCCTAAGGACACAACGGCAGTTTGGCACTTTACAGCCACAGCCGCCCCACTGTGGCACCTGCTGTTCCCTTAGGTCTCCCATCACAGCACTAACCAGACACTGCCCTGCTTAGCTACAGAGGACTGATGGGATCTGACTTTCACCTGCAGATATGGCCAAATCTAATATTAGACAACTCAACACATACACTGCAAAAAGTGGTGAAAAATAGGTAGAAATTGTCTCAAATTGTGTGAAATATATCTTATTTTCAACATCTATCTATAGCAGTATAACAATTATCTTGTTTTAAAAAGAAAATTAAGTTATTGGAGTAAAACTAAATGTCTTTGTTCCATCGGAGAATCAATTTTAAAAAGTGTCAGATTAAGATAAAAACTAAATTCTCTATGTCCCACTCTCATATTGTATCATTCTTTGTGGTTCATTAACAGTTTGCAGCCCTTCAGACATGTTTAAACACATGGGACAAAGTACAAATATCAAATTGATGTGATGCAGATGTCCTGGTCTGGCTTTTAGATTTAAAAAAGTTGTGTTATTTGGCACATTTATTATCGAGTTGTGAGTGAGGGCCCTCAGGGAGCAGGCGGAGCAGGCGGAGCTGTCAGTCTTCTCTCTGGACATGTCCTCGGAGGCGGCTGTCCACGGCTCAGACAGACGCACCTCACACTCAATACACGACCTTTCACTGCAACCACTGCCTCTACGTCTCTGTCTCTGTCTCTGTCTGTGTCTGTGTCTCTGTCTCTGTCTCTGTCTCCAAACTAGTGTCAAGGAAACTGTCACAAAGGGACCATCAGCATCAATCATCCCATGGTCTCACATGGTCACAGAGACAGACACAGAGACAGACACAGAGACAGACACAGAGCCAGTCACAGAGACAGACACAGAGACAGACACAGAGACAGTCACAGAGACAGACACAGAGACAGTCACAGAGACAGACACAGAGACAGACACAGAGACAGTCACAGAGACAGACACAGAGACAGACACAGAGACAGACACAGAGACAGACACAGAGACAGAGACAGAGACAGACACAGAGACAGACACAGAGACAGACACAGAGACAGACACAGAGACAGTCACAGAGACAGACACAGAGACAGACACAGAGACAGACACAGAGACAGTCACAGAGACAGAGACAGAGACAGACACAGAGACAGACACAGAGACAGTCACAGAGACAGACACAGAGACAGACACAGAGACAGTCACAGAGACAGAGACAGAGACAGACACAGAGACAGACACAGAGACAGTCACAGAGACAGAGACAGAGACAGACACAGAGACAGACACAGAGACAGTCACAGAGACAGACACAGAGACAGACACAGAGACAGACACAGAGACAGACACAGAGACAGACACAGAGACAGTCACAGAGACAGACACAGAGACAGACACAGAGACAGACACAGAGACAGGTCAATATGTCTCTCTGTGTCTCTATGTGTCTCTCTGTGTCTCTATGTGTCTCTCTGTCTCTCTGTGTCTCTACGTGTCTCTCTGTCTCTCTGTGTCTCTATGTGTCTCTCTGTCTCTCTGTCCCTCTGTCTCTCTCTGTGTCTCTCTGTGTCTCTATGTGTCTCTCTGTCCCTCTGTCTCTCTGTGTCTCTATGTGTCCCTCTGTCTCTCTGTCTTTAACTGAATCCAGCTCAAACGGAGAATCTCCTCGGATCCAGATGTGATGAGTCTGAACCAATGACCTTCTGGACAGAGCTGTAGAGCAGCTGCTCTCAGGAGGATTCATCGCCTTCTCCTGTTTCTCGGTGTTCGATGTTTGTGAAGAAAATAATCTACAGCGTCCTCAAAGTCTAGGATCAAATCAACTTTCACAGCTGTGTCGCGTCTCAGCCGCAGGTGACTCTGATGCGCTCCGCAGAGACGCGGCACAGACGCACAACGCACATCTTTATCCACATGAAGCAGAAGCTACTGACCTGCGCCGAGCGTGGACGCCCTCAGCCGCCCTCAGCCGCCGCTGTGTCCTTCGCTGTCCTCCTGGAGCTCGGACGGAGGAGGAGAGATGGAGGAGACGGAGGAGACGGAGCCCAGCGCTCGCCGCTCGCTGCTGCCTCTTCCCGACAGCACTGCTCTGTCACTGAGCCCCATATAACGCCATTATGTGGGTCACAGATGAAGTATTCATCTCCAACTTTCTGCGCGGTTCTTCCAGTTCTTCAGACCATCGTTCACCACAGACAGAGGGAGAGAGCCGCGGAGCCGCGGAGCCGCCACCTGCGGGCGCCACATAAACACGGGATCCAAGCTTCTTTGCAAAGTTACTTTTAGACACTTGTGCCCCAAACTTTGGTCTGTTTATAGACACTTTTGCCCCAAACTTTGGTCTGTTTAGAATGAGTCCAGACCACATACATGTCACTGTTTTTCTGAGCTTCAGTTCAACTCCAGTGATGGAAAAACTATACTTGATTAGGAGTGATGCTGTCAAATGTCTAATGGACTGCATATCTGACATAAAACTGTGGTTACAGCAGAATTTCCTCCATTTAAACGAGGACAAAACAGATTTCATTTTGTTTGGTGACTCAAATTTTTCAGACTTTGGTTTGTTGTCTTCTAATTTCAAACCAGTGGTTAGAAACCTCGGGGTTGTCAAGTCAAGGTCAAGTTTTTATCAGCTGCGTGTTTTAACTAAAGTAAAGCCTTTTTTAAACCGCTCAGACCGGGAGCAAACCATCCACGCTTTTATCAGTTCAAGAATTGACTATTGTAATGCCCTTTATTGTGGAGTGTCCCAGTCCTGTCTTAATCGTCTTCAATTGGTGCAAAATGCTGCAGCTCGTTTTTTAACAAACACTCCCAGACGTCAGCACATCACCCCAGTCCTTTTTTCTTTACATTGGCTTCCAGTTTCTTTTAGAGTTGATTTTAAAATTCTTCTTTTTGTTTTTAAAGCCCTCAATGGTCCTGCCCCTTCATACCTGTCTGAACTTTTGACTATTCGTGACTCGGGCAGGTCCTTGAGGTCGTCAAATCAGCTCTTGCTGGAAGTGCCTAGGACCAAGTCCAAGCGTTGGGGTGATCGGTCCTTTTCAGTCGCTGGACCCAGACTCTGGAATAAGCTGCCCCCTGTAATGCGCACCATCACTGATCTTGGCCTTTTTAAATCCAGGCTCAAGACACACTTATTCAGATGTTTTTAATGCATTTTATGTGATTTTATTGTAAAGCACTTTGGTCGCCTTGAGTGTTGTAAAGGGCTCAATAAATAAAATTTGATTGATTGATTGATTAGTGTGAAATGAGTCCGATGGTGTGGTAAGACCAGGCTAATACAGAAGCTACTCCCATTAAAAATTCAGCTAAGTTGTAAAATCTTGTCAAAAGAAGCTTGATATACAGTATAGTAGCTACTTTCAATCAAACAAACTGCAGTCGATGCAATCTTAGTGATTATTAAACTGTCAGATGAAAACGAAAATATGTTTAGATCTTTATAAAACATTTATGTTTCATGGTGAAAGTGTCATTGTTACTGAAAGTGATGTGGTTTTGCACTGAAGTTTTTAGAAGGATCACTATAAAGAAGTCTGAAAACATGTTTATTTTCATTTCTGTCTCGACTAAAGTGTGGTACTTTTGAAGACATGGCCCTGGTGCCACATGTTGGGACTCCTCCAGGGCTTCTGCACTCTCTGATCCTGTATTTTCTTTCCTCTGTGTATACCTGTGTGTGCGTGTCTGGTGTGTGTGTGGGTGTGTGTGTGGGTGTGTGTGTCTGTTGTCACCTACGCACTTGTACCCAGAGTGTTGTTGTGGACCTGTAAACATGAGTCTGTGTTTGCAGCTGAAACGCTGTAAAGTACAAACATCAGAGATGTCCTGGAGACGATAGTTTTGAGGACGCTGCTGCGCTTCGTAATCAATAAAATATCTTAGCCACAGATACTGTATGTAACTTGTTACTTGTATTTGTAAATACTGTCAAACTCATGGATATATGATAATATCTGGATAGTGTATTACTAGCTTATAGCTGTCCCACCCATGGCCACTGGGGGCGCTGTGGTACTGCAGACTAAATTCACGTGGGCTACCCAGAAAAATGTCCCAACAAACTCTTCTTGATCGTCTCCTGCTGTAACTCCCGCTCTGATTGGTCAGAGCGCTGCCGAGTCCCTGCACGTGCATGAGAGCTACACACGTATATTTGGTGCAAAGCATCATGGGAGCTCGTCCACTGCGCAAAACCGGGAGGACCAGACGATGCCCAAATAATGGCAAGTTCCGCTAATCTTTTGGTCCCCATTGCAACACATGTGACACTGAGCACAAGCCGTTCATTTGATTAGGACGCCATCTTGGATCACCGAGGCTTGGTCGAGCTACTCAAAAATGTAGTTATGACTGCAGCGATCTGCAGAGACCATCTGGATTCACATCTACATATAGGCCTCTTTTAGCTAATGTCCCATCTCTATGACACAAATGTACACAATTGTTACTAATACGAAATATACCATAGATACCAGAGATATCATAGACAGGCCACAGGGTGAAATGTGGTCTGCAGCTCTTTCAAACGGCTTGTACAGAATTAAAACATTGATAACATGGTTATACACACAATAATCTATATAATAACATGATGGTGTAGTGTTATTCCAGCATCTTCTCCACTTCCTGTCTGAGATCATCTGTAAATAGCCGGGTCCTCATGCTCCACTCCAGCCTCTTGTTTGGAGAACAACCTCTGACCCCTCCCTGTATTGTAACATTTGATTATTTCTTCTCGCTGCAGCTTTCCTGACTGCATTTGTATCTCAGCACTTATGGAGAGACTGAGAGACACTTCTGCTGCGGTGGATGTTATTATCCTTCAAACATCGAGCGCCCACGAGGCTCCCATTAGAGCCAGAGAGTATGGAGCAGGACCTCCGTCAGCAGAGCCCCGTGGGACCCTCTGACTCCCTCTCACTCCAGACCCTTCCTTCAGTCTGTTCTTCCATCGCCTCATTGAGTATGCCGTTTCAACTGCTGTGGATAATGTAAAGGCTGCGCTGGTCCTGAGGCTGCAGCAGGAGGCGCTGACAGCGGCTCGGACACATAATTGGATCGTAGACGTGTCATTCTCTGCCACTGATGTTTCCATTGGAGCAGAACTGGTTTGGGACCGAAACCCAGAGCTCCATCTATAATTCAACTGAACCTCAGACTCTGTGCACCCAGCACTTTTCACTCGGGAAACTCACTATTTGTACCAGGACCAGCTGCGACGGCCCTGATGCCACAGCCAGTAGAACATTGGTTTATTGAGTGGCTGAGTGGTTAGCAGCCAGAAGGTCCTGGGATCAAATCTCGGTCGGGCCTTTCTGAATGGATTTTTCATGTTCTCCCGGTGTCTGCATAGGTTTCCTCGGGGTGCTCCGGTTTCCGCCACCACCAAAAACATGCACAATAGGTCTGAATGTAATGAGTGCTTGAATGGAGGGTGTTTGGTCGGAGGCTTTGATGGACCAGTGTGTTCACGTCTCACTTCCGTCCCCACCATGTGTGTGTGTGGGAAAAAATATTTGATTTCTGAACATTGAAGAGCGCTTTGGGTGAGATTAATCTGTAAAATGCCACATATAAATAAACGTTACTTACTTGCAGGTGTCAGAACAATGGTCACTGAACACAAACTTAAACAATGAGAATTTCCTGGTACAAAATCTGCATAATGTCGTTGCTGATGGAGAATCAATTAAACATCCCTCACTCGTCCTTTTCCCATGAGCTTTGTCTCTCGGGAGAAAACAGCGGTAATTGTTGCTTTTTCAGCCACTTCCGCTCGTGTGAAAACTGCGTCTGCCCAAAGAAATGAGTATAGTAATCTTATTTATAGTTAGACATGATCTGGACAGAGACGACCAAAACAACAATATTTGCTTTATTAGTCGCAAAAATCGTAAAACTGATTCGCCAAAGAGACACAATCCAATCGGACTAAGGACACTTGAAAAGAATACCTTGAAAAATATATGAAAATAACTAAAGTACTGCTTAAAATAACAACAATAATAACAAATATCTGCCAATGGACCAAGAAAATATGACTGAATAAAACAACACTAGCCCCAGATGACATTTAAAGTATTATTTACTTATTTCTTAAACATTTTTGAGGAATTTATTCTTAAAATACAGCATCACAAACGTTTTTTTATCTAAACAACAAGAAAGGTCTGGAAATAAGAAAAAAAACTTCTTAACAGTCTTCAAAACTCACTGCTCAGACTTTTTCTCTAATATGATTATAAAGTATTACCTTAAAACTAGTAAAATAATCTGATTACAGGTAAATTCAAGAAGAAGGAGTTTCCATTAAAATACTAAGCATCATTTATGTTATTTTAGTTAAAAAATTAACCAAGATTTTACTTATTTCAGAATAAGTTGCAAAAATCAACCTAAAACTAGCTCGCCAAAGAGACACAATCCAATCGGACTAACGAGGGGTTTTAGACCTGTGTGTGTTTTAAGATTAAGATTAAGATTAAGAGGTCCTTTATTGGTCCCACAGTGGGGAAATTTCAGTGTTGTATCACAAGTTACAGAACAGCAGGAAAGACACGGCACAAGTTTAGTGAACAATAGCTATACGCATTAAAATAAAAAAAATCTCTAACTCTAGCATCAATAAAACTGTAAAATCTCTATGTTATAATGAAGAACAGCAGAAGAACAGTTTAGAAACAAGATTTATATGTTTATTATGTATCTATCTGTTCTTCTCTAATAACACTTTTCTGCTGAAACTTGTCACCCAAAGAACTTACTTTTATAATGACAAAAACCCGTAGGAATCCTCTTCAGATTGCCCCGGCCACGGTGATGTCATCCGTGGATCTGCTGACTCAGGAAGTGCAGTGACCCGAGGTGAGGTCACCTCTCTCCTGAATACATATAATCCATTTTATTTGTATCGCACTTTGACACCAAATCTCAAAGTGCTGTAGTGTAAAAAACAGTAACCACAGATGGGGGATTCCAGCTTCAAACGCCCGGTTCCCCATGGTCCTGAGCCCTGTCCATGGTCCTGAGCCCTGTCCATGGTCCTGAGCCCTGTCCATGGTCCTGAGCCCTGTCCATGGTCCTGACCGGGTCTTGATGGCGGTGTGTGATGAGGGCAGGTCTGGGAGTTCAGGCTTCGATTGTGGTGGAAATGTGGAGCCAGGCAAGAGCGATCCGCACCATCAAGACCCTGGAAGCTCGGTTCTGAATAAATCTTGCCTGGATCTTGATGAGCAGTGTCTTATGGTCCATATCGCTGCAGCTGGAAGGTAGACTGCCAAAAGTGTTGAAAACTAAGTCAAAAGATTGCTCACATTTGGCAAAATGGGTCTTAATTTTCACTGCCTGAAGAGAAGATACACACAAGAAATGTCCCATTGGCAAATCTTGTTATAAGACACTCAGAATGTACTTAAATTAAGATAAATAACACTTGAAACAGGCATTTATTTCCTCGTTTGTTCTCATGTTTTGCAGTGTGGCGGCAGAAATAGAGTTTGGAAATGTTACAAAGGTGAAAGACAGACATTTGCTGATGTGGAGTTGATAATTGTCAGAGTTAATTGAGGAAGAGAGGGGGATGTTGAGGCCAAAGAGTAAAACAGATCGAGGGTTGTTCAGGTTTGAGCATTTCAGCTGCAGGACTTTTGACTTTGGGTTGAGTTGTGTGTCGTCAGCCGTGGGAATCTGTGCCTGATGAAAACCAGGGGGGGTGGGGGCTCAACAGTTCCATGAGCATGTGCTGAGACAGGCTGTAATCTCACTCCGGGTCCTTGGTGTTGTACCAGGAAACAGAATTATCCAGTGATTTCTTACTACGCCTTTTTTCTTCTCAAAAACAGCTTTACATGATGGTCCAAAAGTTGCTGTTGGCTCAAAGTTCCGTTCCAGAAGCTGTCAATGCTGAAGAGAGTTTTCTTCTTGGGACCAGTATAGTTTAGCCGCTGTGGACTTGCAGACTGAGGAGGGAAAAGTGAAAACACATAAGTTTCAAAGGCGGGGATGGGCATCACTACATCTGTTGATATTTACAATCTATGCTGAAAACACATCAGAGGGAGAGCACTGAGCATTTAGTCTGTGAACTAGGTTGGACCGAGTACAGAACCCTGGGGGACCCCACAGGTGACATTGGGTCCTGGTGGAACACAGACACCAGAGGAATGGACACCACTGAGCCCCCATTCTGAGCAACACAAAGAGCAGAAGGAAACCTGAGCACAGCCATGACTGTTGCTTTGTTTCTGTTGTGATTCGTAGCAGCGGCTCCTCTGCTGCTCTGAGGGGACTGAGGACTGTGGACTGTGGACTGAGGACTGTGGACTGTGGACTGTGGACTGTGGACTGAGGACTGAGAACTGAGGACTGAGGACTGTGGACTGAGAACTGTGGACTGTGGACTGAGGACTGAGGACTGAGGACTGTGGACTGAGGACTGAGGACTGTGGACTGAGAACTGTGGACTGAGGACTGTGGACTGTGGACTGAGAACTGTGGACTGTGGACTGAGAACTGTGGACTGAGGACTGTGGACTGAGGACTGAGAACTGTGGACTGTGGACTGTGGACTGTGGACTGTGGACTGTGGACTGAGGACTGAGAACTGAGGACTGTGGACTGTGGACTGAGGACTGAGGACTGAGGACTGTGGACTTAGGACTGAGGACTGTGGACTGAGAACTGTGGACTGAGGACTGTGGACTGTGGACTGAGAACTGTGGACTGTGGACTGAGAACTGTGGACTGAGGACTGTGGACTGAGGACTGAGCACTGTGGACTGAGGACTGTGGACTGTGGACTGTGGACTGAGGACTGTGGACTGTGGACTGAGGACTGTGGACTGTGGACTCTGGACTGATGACTGTGGACTGTGGACTGTGGACTGTGGACTGAGGACTGTGGACTGTGGACTGTGGACTGTGGACTGAGGACTGTGGACTGTGGACTGTGGACTGAGGACTGTGGACTGTGGACTGAGGACTGTGGACTGAGGACTGAGGACTGTGGACTGAGGACTGTGGACTGTGGACTGTGGACTGTGGACTGAGGACTGTGGACTGTGGACTGTGGACTGTGGACTGTGGACTGAGGACTGTGGACTGTGGACTGTGGACTGAGGACTGTGGACTGTGGACTGAGGACTGTGGACTGAGGACTGAGGACTGTGGACTGAGGACTGTGGACTGTGGACTGTGGACTGTGGACTGAGGACTGTGGACTGTGGACTGTGGACTGAGGACTGAGAACTGTGGACTGTGGACTGTGGACTGAGGACTGTGGACTGAGGACTGTGGACTGTGGACTGTGGACTGAGGACTGTGGACTGTGGACTGTGGACTGAGAACTGTGGACTGTGGACTGAGGACTGTGGACTGAGGACTGTGGACTGTGGACTGAGGACTGTGGACTGTGGACTGTGGACTGAGGACTGAGGACTGTGGACTGAGGACTGAGGACTGTGGACTGAGGACTGTGGACTGTGGACTGTGGACTGAGGACTGTGGACTGTGGACTGAGGACTGTGGACTGAGGACTGTGGACTGAGGACTGTGGACTGTGGACTGAGGACTGTGGACTGTGGACTGTGGACTGAGGACTGAGGACTGTGGACTGAGGACTGAGGACTGTGGACTGAGGACTGTGGACTGTGGACTGTGGACTGAGGACTGTGGACTGTGGACTGAGAACTGTGGACTGAGGACTGAGGACTGAGGACTGAGGACTGTGGACTGAGGACTGTGGACTGTGGACTGTGGACTGAGGACTGAGGACTGAGGACTGTGGACTGAGGACTGTGGACTGAGGACTGAGGACTGTGGACTGTGGACTGAGGACTGAGGACTAAGGACTGTGGACTGAGGACTGTGGACTGAGGACTGAGGACTGTGGACTGTGGACTGAGGACTGAGGACTGTGGACTGTGGACTGTGGACTGTGGACTGTGGACTGAGGACTGTGGACTGTGGACTGTGGACTGAGGACTGAGAACTGTGGACTGTGGACTGTGGACTGAGGACTGTGGACTGAGGACTGTGGACTGTGGACTGTGGACTGAGGACTGTGGACTGTGGACTGTGGACTGAGAACTGTGGACTGTGGACTGAGGACTGTGGACTGAGGACTGTGGACTGTGGACTGAGGACTGTGGACTGTGGACTGTGGACTGAGGACTGAGGACTGTGGACTGAGGACTGAGGACTGTGGACTGAGGACTGTGGACTGTGGACTGTGGACTGAGGACTGTGGACTGTGGACTGAGGACTGTGGACTGAGGACTGTGGACTGAGGACTGTGGACTGAGGACTGTGGACTGTGGACTGTGGACTGAGGACTGAGGACTGAGGACTGTGGACTGAGGACTGTGGACTGAGGACTGAGAACTGTGGACTGAGGACTGAGGACTGAGGACTGAGGACTGAGGACTGAGGACTGAGGACTGTGGACTGAGGACTGTGGACTGTGGACTGTGGACTGAGGACTGAGGACTGAGGACTGTGGACTGAGGACTGTGGACTGAGGACTGAGGACTGTGGACTGTGGACTGAGGACTGAGGACTAAGGACTGTGGACTGAGGACTGTGGACTGAGGACTGAGGACTGTGGACTGTGGACTGAGGACTGAGGACTGTGGACTGTGGACTGTGGACTGTGGACTGAGGACTGTGGACTGAGGATTGAGGACTGTGGACTCTGAGGACTGTGGACTGTGGACTTGTGGACTGAAGACTGAGAACTGAGGACTGAGGACTGTGGACTGAGAACTGTGGACTGTGGACTGAGGACTGAGGACTGAGGACTGTGAACTGAGGACTGAGGACTGTGGACTGAGAACTGTGGACTGAGAACTGAGGACTGTGGACTGAGGACTGTGGACTGTGGACTCTGGACTGATGACTGTGGACTGTGGACTGAGGACTGTGGACTGTGGACTCTGGACTGAGGACTGCGGACTGTGGACTGTGGACTGTGGACTGAGGACTGTGGACTGTGGACTGTGGACTGAGGACTGTGGACTGAGGACTGTGGACTGTGGACTGTGGACTGAGGACTGTGGACTGTGGACTGTGGACTGAGGACTGTGGACTGAGGACTGAGGACTGTGGACTGAGGACTGTGGACTGAGGACTGTGGACTGTGGACTGTGGACTGAGGACTGAGGACTGTGGACTGTGGACTGTGGACTGAGGACTGTGGACTGTGGACTGAGGACTGAGGACTGAGGACTGAGGACTGTGGACTGAGGACTGTGGACTGAGGACTGTGGACTGTGGACTGTGGACTGAGGACTGTGGACTGAGGACTGAGGACTGAGGACTGTGGACTGAGGACTGTGGACTGTGGACTGTGGACTGAGGACTGAGGACTGAGGACTGAGGACTGTGGACTGAGGACTGTGGACTGAGGACTGAGGACTGTGGACTGTGGACTGAGGACTGAGGACTGAGGACTGTGGACTGTGGACTGTGGACTGAGGACTGTGGACTGAGGACTGTGGACTGTGGACTGTGGACTGAGGACTGAGGACTCTGGACTGAGGACTGAGGACTGTGGACTGAGGACTGTGGACTGTGGACTGTGGACTGTGGACTGAGGACTGTGGACTGTGGACTGAGGACTGTGGACTGTGGACTGTGGACTGAGAACTGAGGACTGAGGACTGTGGACTGAGAACTGTGGACTGAGGACTGTGGACTGAGAACTGTGGACTGAGGACTGAGGACTGTGGACTGTGGACTGAGGACTGTGGACTGTGGACTGTGGACTGAGGACTGAGGACTGTGGACTGTGGACTGTGGACTGAGGACTGTGGACTGTGGACTGAGGACTGAGGACTGAGGACTGAGGACTGTGGACTGAGGACTGTGGACTGAGGACTGTGGACTGTGGACTGTGGACTGAGGACTGTGGACTGAGGACTGAGGACTGAGGACTGTGGACTGAGGACTGTGGACTGTGGACTGTGGACTGAGGACTGAGGACTGAGGACTGAGGACTGTGGACTGAGGACTGTGGACTGAGGACTGAGGACTGTGGACTGTGGACTGAGGACTGAGGACTGAGGACTGTGGACTGTGGACTGTGGACTGAGGACTGTGGACTGAGGACTGTGGACTGTGGACTGTGGACTGAGGACTGAGGACTCTGGACTGAGGACTGAGGACTGTGGACTGAGGACTGTGGACTGTGGACTGTGGACTGTGGACTGAGGACTGTGGACTGTGGACTGAGGACTGTGGACTGTGGACTGTGGACTGAGAACTGAGGACTGAGGACTGTGGACTGAGAACTGTGGACTGAGGACTGTGGACTGAGAACTGTGGACTGAGGACTGAGGACTGTGGACTGTGGACTGAGGACTGTGGACTGTGGACTGTGGACTGAGAACTGTGGACTGTGGACTGTGGACTGAGAACTGTGGACTGAGGACTGTGGACTGTGGACTGTGGACTGTGGACTGAGGACTGTGGACTGTGGACTGTGGACTGAGAACTGTGGACTGTGGACTGTGGACTGAGGACTGTGGACTCTGGACTGAGGACTGTGGACTGAGGACTGTGGACTGTGGACTGAGGACTGTGGACTCTGGACTGAGGACTGAGGACTGTGGACTCTGGACTGAGGACTGTGGACTGAGGACTGTGGACTGAGGACTGTGGACTGAGGACTGAGGACTGTGGACTCTGGACTGAGGACTGAGGACTGTGGACTGAGAACTGTGGACTGAGGACTGAGGACTGAGGACTGTGGACTGAGGACTGAGGACTGAGGACTGTGGACTGAGAACTGCGGACTGCGGACTGAGGACTGAGGACTGAGGACTGTGGACTGAGGACTGTGGACTGTGGACTGTGGACTGAGGACTGTGGACTGAGGACTGAGGACTGTGGACTGAGGACTGTGGACTGTGGACTGTGGACTGTGGACTGAGGACTGAGGACTGAGGACTGTGGACTGAGGACTGTGGACTGAGGACTGTGGACTGTGGACTGTGGACTGTGGACTGAGGACTGAGGACTGTGGACTGTGGACTGAGAACTGTGGACTGAGGACTGAGGACTGAGGACTGAGGACTGAGGACTGAGGACTGTGGACTGAGGACTGTGGACTGAGGACTGTGGACTGAGGACTGAGGACTGTGGACTGTGGACTGAGAACTGTGGACTGAGAACTGTGGACTGAGGACTGTGGACTGAGGACTGTGGACTGAGGACTGAGGACTGTGGACTGTGGACTGAGAACTGTGGACTGTGGACTGTGGACTGTGGACTGAGAACTGTGGACTGAGGACTGAGGACTGAGGACTGTGGACTGTGGACTGAGAACTGTGGACTGAGGACTGAGGACTGAGGACTGAGGACTGAGGACTGTGGACTGTGGACTGAGAACTGTGGACTGTGGACTGAGAACTGTGGACTGAGAACTGAGGACTGTGGACTGAGGACTGAGGACTGAGGACTGAGGACTGAGGACTGAGGACTGAGGACTGAGGACTGTGGACTGAGAACTGTGGACTGAGGACTGAGGACTGTGGACTGAGGACTGAGGACTGAGGACTGTGGACTGAGAACTGTGGACTGAGGACTGAGGACTGAGGACTGTGGACTGAGGACTGTGGACTGAGGACTGAGGACTGAGGACTGTGGACTGAGGACTGTGGACTGAGGACTGTGGACTGTGGACTGTGGACTGTGGACTGAGGACTGAGGACTGAGGACTGTGGACTGAGGACTGTGGACTGAGGACTGTGGACTGTGGACTGTGGACTGTGGACTGAGGACTGAGGACTGTGGACTGTGGACTGAGAACTGTGGACTGAGGACTGAGGACTGAGGACTGAGGACTGAGGACTGAGGACTGAGGACTGTGGACTGAGGACTGTGGACTGAGGACTGAGGACTGTGGACTGTGGACTGAGAACTGTGGACTGTGGACTGAGAACTGTGGACTGAGGACTGAGGACTGAGGACTGAGGACTGTGGACTGAGGACTGTGGACTGAGGACTGTGGACTGAGGACTGAGGACTGTGGACTGTGGACTGAGAACTGTGGACTGTGGACTGTGGACTGTGGACTGAGAACTGTGGACTGAGGACTGAGGACTGAGGACTGTGGACTGTGGACTGAGAACTGTGGACTGAGGACTGAGGACTGAGGACTGAGGACTGAGGACTGAGGACTGTGGACTGAGAACTGTGGACTGTGGACTGAGAACTGTGGACTGTGGACTGAGAACTGTGGACTGTGGACTGAGAACTGTGGACTGTGGACTGAGGACTGTGGACTGTGGACTGAGAACTGTGGACTGTGGACTGTGGACTGTGGACTGAGAACTGTGGACTGAGGACTGAGGACTGTGGACTGAGAACTGAGGACTGAGGACTGAGGACTGAGGACTGAGGACTGAGGACTGAGGACTGTGGACTGAGAACTGTGGACTGAGGACTGAGGACTGTGGACTGAGGACTGAGGACTGAGGACTGAGGACTGTGGACTGAGAACTGTGGACTGAGGACTGAGGACTGAGGACTGTGGACTGAGGACTGTGGACTGAGGACTGAGGACTGAGGACTGTGGACTGAGGACTGTGGACTGAGGACTGTGGACTGTGGACTGTGGACTGTGGACTGAGGACTGAGGACTGAGGACTGTGGACTGAGGACTGTGGACTGTGGACTGTGGACTGGACTGTGGACTGTGGACTGAGGACTGAGGACTGTGGACTGTGGACTGAGAACTGTGGACTGAGGACTGAGGACTGAGGACTGAGGACTGAGGACTGAGGACTGAGGACTGTGGACTGAGGACTGTGGACTGAGGACTGAGGACTGTGGACTGTGGACTGAGAACTGTGGACTGTGGACTGAGAACTGTGGACTGAGGACTGAGGACTGAGGACTGAGGACTGTGGACTGAGGACTGTGGACTGAGGACTGTGGACTGTGGACTGAGAACTGTGGACTGTGGACTGTGGACTGTGGACTGAGAACTGTGGACTGAGGACTGAGGACTGAGGACTGTGGACTGTGGACTGAGAACTGTGGACTGAGGACTGAGGACTGAGGACTGAGGACTGAGGACTGAGGACTGTGGACTGAGAACTGTGGACTGTGGACTGAGAACTGTGGACTGTGGACTGAGAACTGTGGACTGTGGACTGAGTACTGTGGACTGTGGACTGAGGACTGTGGACTGTGGACTGAGAACTGTGGACTGTGGACTGTGGACTGTGGACTGAGAACTGTGGACTGTGGACTGAGGACTGTGGACTGTGGACTGAGGACTGAGGACTGTGGACTGAGGACTGTGGACTGAGGACTGTGGACTGAGAACTGTGGACTGTGGACTGAGGACTGTGGACTGAGGACTGTGGACTGTGGACTGAGAACTGTGGACTGTGGACTGTGGACTGTGGACTGAGAACTGTGGACTGAGGACTGAGGACTGAGGACTGTGGACTGTGGACTGAGAACTGTGGACTGAGGACTGAGGACTGAGGACTGAGGACTGAGGACTGTGGACTGAGAACTGTGGACTGTGGACTGAGAACTGTGGACTGTGGACTGAGAACTGTGGACTGTGGACTGAGAACTGTGGACTGTGGACTGAGGACTGTGGACTGTGGACTGAGAACTGTGGACTGTGGACTGTGGACTGTGGACTGAGAACTGTGGACTGTGGACTGAGGACTGTGGACTGTGGACTGAGGACTGAGGACTGTGGACTGAGGACTGTGGACTGAGGACTGTGGACTGAGAACTGTGGACTGAGGACTGTGGACTGTGGACTGAGGACTGTGTTAACAAAGTAGTTACATCTGCAGTGCTTTTCATACTTAGTGCTTTATTATTCTCAGCGTTGAGTAAGTTACTTTGAAAACTCAATCAGTTACAATATTCTAGTTACTTCTAAAATAAAGCTAACTAGTTACATTACTTGCATCCCAGTTCTATTACCGTTGGATTACTTCGTGTCACAACAAAGAGAACAGAATCATTTTTATAAATTTGCTTTATTAAAGTCATTTAAATAAAGTTCATCTGTTCCAAACTGGCTCAAAGGGCAGAACATTCCCATCAGTTCTCGGCCAGTGCTGCAGGGAACAAAGTATTAAGGTAGTAACTGTAACTATGATTACACATATGTTCATAATAACGCATTACACTGCTACGTTTTTCAACACTGATTATTCCACGTCAGCTCCAAGTCCACATCTGCCGGACTTATGTAATTTACACATTTCTTTTCCCTTTTTGTTCACTGTCATTTAAAGCTGTATAAATAGCTCGCCACACTCCTGTCTGACGGCACATGAGCAACGACATGTGACGGGAGAAACCTTTTTCATGCCTCTGTGAATTTCAAATGAATCCGATCTCGTATTCTCTTCGACTCCTCATTACCGCAGCCTTCTCTATAAAAAGATGCTATCATAAAACGCTAATTAACACTTTATACCGCACACCCAGAGAAAGGTACAGGAAGAAGTAGGTGTCATTTTTCAGAGCCACGGAGCCAGGGAGCCCCCGGGTTGGGCTTTCATGTCTGGGGGCCCTCCTCTTGCTAACTGCCTCCTTCATCCACTTTGATCACACCGGAAATTCCGAGAGCAGCGACACTTCAATCATGTGTCTGTGGAGAGATTTGAGCGCGCTGAAGCGTCCTGTGCTCAGGGACTGTTGTATGGTAATTTGTTATGGAGGTGGAGGGGCGTGGCCGGGCTTGTTTTTGCCGCGGAGTCTCTTTGAAGTCGGTTGGAAGGGTCCTTTAGATGCATTGTTACATTACAGAGCAGTGGTAATTGTTCTGTCCATGGCCCAGATGAAAAAAAAACAAGACATTCTTGCAGTTTTGACCTTCAAGCAGCAGCGAGACGGATCGGAAGCGGCACGGAGACACGGCGGTTAGTGCTTGTGCATCAGAGGAAGAAGCTCCTGGGTTTGGTTCCACTCATAGACTGTGGATATTTACAGATGCAGTCACGCCTAGCTCTGACGTGGAAAGTCATGTGGCTCCACTTTTTGCCTTCTATGGGCATACGTTAGCCGGCACTAGCTTCATTAATGTATCAAGTGCCTATTGAAGTCCACAGCGGCTAAACTAGACTGGAACGTGGCGTTGGACCAAGAGCCCCTTTTAGAGCATCCTGTAAAGCCATTTTCCACAGGAATCTAGATACCATACAAAAGCATTGGGTAATTCTCTTTCCGGGTACACCCCCACTGGTCAGGAGTGGTATTGCAGCATGTCATAGCACGTGCTCATGGACCTTTTAGAGCCGGGACCCGCCCCCACTGGATCCACCTGCTCTTCCTGTGTTTAAGTTCCTGGTTACAACGCTGCATAGTTTGTGTAAAGTGCACAAACCCCAGAATCCTCATGAATAAATAACCGAGTGGGTCCTTCAATGTCGGTTCTTTCTATCGTTGTGAAGCAGAATTCACCAAGCGTCGGACGGTTCACGCACTAATATGGAACGTGAGCTCGGTTTAGAACGCCGTGAGTCAGGTTAGTTTTACTGATGACGTGTTGTTGCATTAGTAATCCTACTTTACCATAACCTAATACTACAACGGAGACACAGCCCGTCGTCCTGCCTCACCACGCGGTAAGAACAGAGGACATTTAAAGCTCATGCTGTTGATAAAAGTATTCTTGTTGCCTGGATATGTTTAGACACTTTTTTTTCCCACATTGACGCTCAGAACTGGGTCAGAACATCTCAAGCGTCCGTGTTGCACATTTGGCCTTCTTCTCTTCTGTCACAAAGGGATGTGATGGATACAAATGATGGAAAATCTAAAGTCAAAAGTTGAGAATCCAAAACAGAACCAGGAACAAAGACATAAACCAGCAAGAAGAGGAGAGGAGCACAGGTACATACAGACACAGGTACAGACACAGGTACGTACAGACACAGGTACAGACACAGACACAGACACAAGTACATACAGACACAGGTACACACAGACACAGGTACATACAGACACAGACACAGGTACATACAGACACAGGTACAGACACAGACACAAGTACATACAGACACAGGTACATACAGACACAGACACAGGTACATACAGACACAGACACAAGTACATACAGACACAGACACAGGTACATACAGACACAGACACAGGTACATACAGACACAGACACAGGTACATACAGACACAGACACAGGTACATACAGACACAGACACAGGTACATACAGACACAGACACAGGTACATACAGACACAGACACAGGTACATACAGACACAGACACAGGTACACAGAGACACAGGTACATACAGACACAGACACAGGTACATACAGACACAGACACAGGTACATACAGACACAGGTACATACAGACACAGGTACACACAGACACAGGTACATACAGACACAGACACAAGTACATACAGACACAGGTACAGACACAGACACAAGTACATACAGACACAGGTACATACAGACACAGACACAGGTACATACAGACACAGACACAAGTACATACAGACACAGACACAGGTACATACAGACAGACACAGGTACATACAGACACAGACACAGGTACATACAGACACAGACACAGGTACACAGACACAGACACAGGTACATACAGACACAGGTACATACAGACACAGACACAGGTACATACAGACACAGACACAGGTACATACAGACACAGACACAGGTACATACAGACACAGACACAGGTACATACAGACACAGACACAGGTACATACAGACACAGACACAGGTACATACAGACACAGACACAGGTACATACAGACACAGACACAGGTACATACAGACACAGACACAGGTACACAGAGACACAGGTACATACAGACACAGACACAGGTACATACAGACACAGACACAGGTACATACAGACACAGGTACATACAGACACAGACACAGGTACATACAGACACAGACACAGGTACATACAGACACAGACACAGGTACATACAGACACAGACACAGGTACACAGAGACACAGGTACATACAGACACAGACACAGGTACATACAGACACAGGTACATACAGACACAGACACAGGTACATACAGACACAGACACAGGTACATACAGACACAGACACAGGTACATACAGACACAGACACAGGTACATACAGACACAGACACAGGTACATACAGACACAGACACAGGTACACAGAGACACAGGTACATACAGACACAGACACAGGTACATACAGACACAGGTACAGACACAGACACAGACACAGGTACATACAGACACAGACACAGGTACATACAGACACAGACACAGGTACATACAGACACAGACACAGGTACAGACACAGGTACATACAGACACAGACACAGGTGCAACACATCGGGGCACACAGAAAAATAAAATCCACACCACATCTTCTTGTTGGGTGACGTTAAACCGGTCTATGGCACTCAAAATGTCGCACTTCTATGGCTTTCACGTACCACACCGACATCAACGGACAATGCTAACTTACTATTGTCTGTTATCGAAGAACCAAATACCTTTATGCTTAGCTCAATATGTATAGTTCACTGTGAAAATAATAATAATTCACAGACATTGAAAACATAAATCAGATCTCTGGCAATCGAGTCCCAAGAGGCCTGGTTATCTCCTCTGAACCCTCTCCGGTCCAGGCCTCAGAGCGGGAGAGCAGAGCGTGTGAACTGTAGCAATCACACGCATGCACAAGCAGGTGATCATATTAGTGTTTCATACCGGCGTCTGGGCGAGCTGCGTCTGGGCGAGCTGCGTCTGGGCGAGCTGCAGACGAGAGCCACGTAAACAAGTTCAATGCTACGGCTGTTATAAAAAGTAATTTGAGTTTTACTTGTGAGAAAAGATTGCCAATTCTTCACAAGTGCTCCAGCTGTGACCAAAGTCCAAATGCATTTCTTTTTTTCCCAAAGCCGTGGCAGAGAGAATCAGTAGCTTCTTCAGAAAGTGTAATTGTTAAGCTGTAACGTGGTATGTCTGGGCTGCACGGTGCTCTGCTGCTCATTCTCCTGGAGACGAAGGCACTGAACTGAGAATATGATCAGCGACCGACCGTGCCGCTGGAAACGACTGCGAAACACACTCGATTACATCCTTGTGTTCGCAGCTTCATCCTGTGAACGTGGAACATGGCGGACGCTCATCAGAGGAGCACCTGCTGCTCATCAGGCTGCAGCAGGTTTCTGGTCAGAGTCTGAGGAGAGCTGGTGTTTGCCACGAGGGAAGAGGATTTAGCCTCGGCACAAATGCTGGGATTGAAGAGGACACAGTGTGACGTGCTCTTAACCACCAGCGGTTTATATAAAAGGACTCTCACTACATTCTAATGTGCTTTTAGTTTATTATTGTGGAGGAGGACTGTTGCAAAAGCTTTCTGGGTAACTATGGTAACCTTAAAAGTTAGATGAAACTAAAACTGCCAGTTTAACTGGTTCTTGGCCAGACCATAATAATGGTGTAAGTTGTGTCAATATTAGAATAATAATATTAAGTGGTTTTTTGGACTGTCAAATAGGCTTCACATGGAATCATTCATTCACTACAACTACTGTCGCCACAGCTGCCCTGGGGCAGACCGACACAAGCGAGGCAACCAGCATGTGCCATCGGCCCCTCGGACCATCACCAATCGGTTTGTTTAGTCTTCATAATGTGACTTTTTCTGTATCTACATGTCGTTTATTTCTACGTTGTTATGTTTATGAAATTATGTCGACCCTAGACTGGTCCTAGACTGGTCCTAGACTGGTCCTAGACTGGTCCTAGACTGGTCCTGGACTGGTCCTAGACTGGTCCTGGACTGGTCCTAGACTGGTCCTAGACTGGTCCTAGACTGGTCCTGGACTGGTCCTAGACTGGTCCTGGACTGGTCCTAGACTGGTCCTAGACTGGTCCTGGACTGGTCTTGAACCGGGTCCTAGACTGGTCCTGGACTGGTCCTGGACCAGTTACCATGGTGACACTGTAGTTTTGCTGTGTTTCATTTATAATAACCAGTTTTAAAGATAAAAAACTGTATTAATGATGTGTTTTTAATAAAAGTAGTGAAAAATCCACTAATTCGAATGAGAACTGTCCAAATGACTGCTCCGGGAGTTCTAGAAGTTCCAGAATTCTGGGAATCCTCGTGTGTACGAATCCTAATGTTGTGATTTTAGATGTTTTCCATGAAGTAAAATAAAACGGCCTTTTGCATCGGGCTCGGAAACCATCCGTTGGACTGACCACGCCCCCTATGTGTGAGCCAAGGGGAAGGCCCCCTCGTCTCGGTCGATGGTCCGTGTGCCCCACTTCCTGATTCCAGACGCCTTTTAAGCCTTAATACTTTGACATGTTTGTAAATCTTACATTTGGACCTACATTTTCATTTTTCTACATTTCTTTCAAAACTTCTTCTTTCCCAGTCATTATGAGACTGTTTTCCAACTGATCCATCAGAAACATTGAATAGGAATTCCACCCTTTCAGATTTTACAACACATTCATATCTGCAGTCTCTAACGAGGCCAGGTGTCAGCTGCTCTGAATCGCTGCTAATATATTGGTTCTTCTTGAGTAGATACTAATGATTCTTTGATAAGTTTCTCTCTGGCCACAGGTTATTAAAGAGAAGTCCACGTTTAAAGAGCAGAGGAGCGGATAATGAAAGCTGAAAGATTCTGGGACCGGGCTCCGGAGAGCGATCTGGGCTCTTATCGCGTCTGTCTGTTGCCTTTAACATTTTAACGAGATAATTTCTAGTTTTGTCACTTGTCTTGGTTCAGCGTGTTCTGCTTCGTGGGCTTTGGGCTGACGAGCTGCAGAAGCGTCAGGAGCGAGAGTCGTTTACTTTCGGTTGAAAAAGGACTCATAAACATCCATCCATCCATTTTCTTCCCCTTAATCCATTTCTGGGTCGGGGGGGGGGGGGGGGTGGCAGTCGGAGTAAGCAACGTACTGGGCTTTAGAACTAGGTCTATATTGGCTGAGCTGAAGTTGGATGGATGAGAAAGTGAACTTGTGTTTATGGTCTCAATGACTACTTTGGGTTAGCAAGGCAGAGGGCCACATAACATGACACTGAGGGCCGCAATTGACCCCCGGGCCCCAGTTTGGACATGCCTGGGTTAGTACAATATCCTCGGGTCTTTTCAGTAGTCAGATTCATCAGAT
This sequence comes from Knipowitschia caucasica, assembly GCA_964034765.1. Lineage (NCBI taxonomy): Eukaryota > Metazoa > Chordata > Actinopteri > Gobiiformes > Gobiidae > Knipowitschia > Knipowitschia caucasica. The sequence continues at coordinate 276,124 of OZ035828.1, forward strand.
TCAGATTCAGATTCATTTTATTCGCCATTTGCAGTAACACTACATTGGAATACATTAGTAAAAGTTCCCAGTGTGCACAGGACAAGTACAGACATAACACAACATTAAAAGACAAAAATAAAACAAATTTTAAAAACAGTAAACAAATGTCACTGTGAAGTTGACCAACTAAAACAGATCTATACGAGTGCAAAAACATTAAAGTGCTCTATTCAAACTGTTAACAGCTCGTGGAAAAAAACTATTAGCATAACGAGATGTCCTGCATCTCAGAGAACAGTATCTTCTGCCAGAGGGAAGAAGCTGGAACAAGGCTTTTCCTGGGTGGCCAGAAGAGTCATTGATAATTCTCAGGGCACTGTTAAAAAGTCTGGATTGATAAAGAGCCTCCAGGACAGGAAGTAGTTGTAATGAGACATGAGTCATGGTCTTATATAAAGTTTAATATATTCTGTATGTTCTGCAGCTGAATAATTCTAGCCTTATCTACGCGTGCCTTGAGTGTGTGTTCTGTATATAAATGTTTGAGTGTGTGTTCTGTATATAAATGTTTGAGTGTGTGTTCTGTATATAAATGTTTGAGTGTGTGTTCTGTATATAAATGTTTGAGTGTGTGTTCTGTATATAAATGTTTGAGTGTGTGTACTGTATATAAATGTTTGAGTGTGTGTTCTGTATATAAATGTTTGAGTGTGTGTTCTGTATATAAATGTTTGAGTGTGTGTACTGTATATAAATGTTTGAGTGTGTGTTCTGTATATAAATGTTTGAGTGTGTGTTCTGTATATAAATGTTTGAGTGTGTGTTCTGTATATAAATGTTTGAGTGTGTGTTCTGTATATAAATGTTTGAGTGTGTGTTCTGTATATAAATGTTTGAGTGTGTGTTCTGTATATAAATGTTTGAGTGTGTGTTCTGTATATAAATGTTTGAGTGTGTGTTCTGTATATAAATGTTTGAGTGTGTGTCTGTATATAAATGTTTGAGTGTGTGTTCTGTATATAAATGTTTGAGTGTGTGTTCTGTATATAAATGTTTGAGTGTGTGTTCTGTATATAAATGTTTGAGTGTGTGTACTGTATATAAATGTTTGAGTGTGTGTTCTGTATATAAATGTTTGAGTGTGTGTTCTGTATATAAATGTTTGAGTGTGTGTTCTGTATATAAATGTTTGAGTGTGTGTTCTGTATATAAATGTTTGAGTGTGTGTTCTGTATATAAATGTTTGAGTGTGTGTTCTGTATATAAATGTTTGAGTGTGTGTTCTGTATATAAATGTTTGAGTGTGTGTTCTGTATATAAATGTTTGAGTGTGTGTACTGTATATAAATGTTTGAGTGTGTGTTCTGTATATAAATGTTTGAGTGTGTGTTCTGTATATAAATGTTTGAGTGTGTGTTCTGTATATAAATGTTTGAGTGTGTGTTCTGTATATAAATGTTTGAGTGTGTGTTCTGTATATAAATGTTTGAGTGTGTGTTCTGTATATAAATGTTTGAGTGTGTGTTCTGTATATAAATGTTTGAGTGTGTGTTCTGTATATAAATGTTTGAGTGTGTGTTCTGTATATAAATGTTTGAGTGTGTAACAGACTGTACAGCGGTGTTGACTGTATTTGTGCAAACACCTCGGGCTCGCTGCCATTTCCAGGTAATGAAAAGTATCTTCAGCGGGAACAGGCTGGAGACGCCAGCAGCAGAAATACATCCACTCCAGAGCTACTGCAGCCGTTATTCTGACTTCATAGACTCATCGTCCTCCGTTACTTTACATCTGAAGTGATCGGAGACGAGGGAAGAGGACTGTCAACATGAAAAAAGACACCAGCGATCCGGTTCCGTCCACTCCACATTTCCCCCTCTCCCGGTCCTCCTGCCTCTGCCACGCTACTCACCTGGATCACATCAGTCATCGCTGCAGAACACTTAAACCAGTTTGTTTGTCTACTTACATTATGTCAGTCATGCCACATATTTTATTAAAGGATATTTTTGATTTCAGTTTTGCCCTTTGCTGCCTGTCTGCCTGCCTGCCTGCCTGTCTGCCTGCCTGCCTGCCTGCCTGCCTGTCTGCCTGCCTGTCTGTCTGCCTGTCCTGTCTGTCTGACTGCCTGTCTGCCTGCCTGTCTGCCTGCCTGTCTGTCTGACTGCCTGTCTGTCTGCCTGCCTGTCTGTCTGCCTGTCTGTCTGTCTGCCTGCCTGTCTGTCTGCCTGTCTGCCTGCCTGTCTGTCTGCCTGCCTGTCTGTCTGACTGCCTGCCTGTCTGACTGCCTGTCTGCCTGCCTGTCTGTCTGCCTGCCTGTCTGTCTGCCTGCCTGTCTGTCTGCCTGCCTGTCTGCCTGCCTGTCTGTCTGCCTGTCTGCCTGCCTGTCTGTCTGCCTGCCTGTCTGTCTGACTGCCTGCCTGTCTGACTGCCTGTCTGCCTGCCTGCCTGTCTGCCTGCCTGTCTGTCTGCCTGCCTGTCTGCCTGCCTGTCTGTCTGCCTGCCTGTCTGTCTGCCTGTCCTGTCTGTCTGCCTGCCTGTCTGTCTGACTGTCTGCCTGTCCTGTCAGCCTGTCGTTCCTGTCTGTTTTTTGAATACATTTTTGCTTGCTATCTACTCTCTCCCTCTGCTCTCTCTCTCTGCTCTCTCTCCCTCTGCTCTCTCTCTCCCTCTGCTCTCTCTCTCTCTGCTCTCTCTCCCTCTGCTCTCTCTCTCCCTCTGCTCTCTCTCCCTCTGCTCTCTCTCTCTGCTCTCTCTGTGATCTCTGCTCTCTCTCTCTGCTCTCTCTGTGATCTCTGCTCTCTCTCTACTCTCTCCCTGTGATCTCTGCTCTCTCCCTGTGCTCTCTCCCTGTGCTACCTACTCTCTCGCTGTATCCGCCCTCTTTCTGTGCTCTCTCTACTCTCACTCTCTGCTCTCTCCCTGTGCTCTCTCTACTCTCACTCTCTGCTCTCTCCCTGTGCTCTCTCTACTCTCTCTCTCTGCTCTCTCCCTGTGCTCTCTCTACTCTCTCTCTCTACTCTCTCCCTGTGCTCTCTCTACTCTCTCTCTCTGCTCTCTCCCTGTGCTCTCTCTACTCTCTCTCTCTGCTCTCTCCCTGTGCTCTCTCTACTCTCTCTCTCTGCTCTCTCCCTGTGCTCTCTCTACTCTCTCTCTCTACTCTCTCCCTGTGCTCTCTCTACTCTCTCTCTGCTCTCTCCCTGTGCTCTCTCTACTCTCTCTCTCTGCTCTCTCCCTGTGCTCTCTCTACTCTCTCTCTCTGCTCTCTCCCTGTGCTCTCTCTCTCTCCTCTCTCTCTCTACTCTCTCCTGTGCTCTCTCTACTCTCTCTTCTCTGCTCTCTCCCTGTGCTCTCTCTACTCTCTCTCTCTGCTCTCTCCCTGTGCCTCTCTCTCTACTCTCTCTCTCTGCTCTCTCCCTGTGCTCTCTCTACTATCTCTCTCTGTGCTCTCTCTACTCTCTCTCTCTGCTCTCTCCCTGTGCTCTCTCTACTCTCTCTCTCTGCTCTCTCCCTGTGCTCTCTCTACTCTCTCTCTCTGCTCTCTCCCTGTGCTCTCTCTACTCTCTCTCTCTGCTCTCTCCCTGTGCTCTCTCTACTCTCTCTCTCTGCTCTCTCCCTGTGCTCTCTCTACTCTCTCCCTGTGCTCTCTCTACTCTCTCTCTCTACTCTCTCCCTGTGCTGTCTACTCTCTCTGCTCTCTCCCTCTGCTCTTTCCCTGTATCTGTCCTCTTTCTGTGCTCTCTACTCTCTCTCTCTGCTCTATCACTCTGCTATCTACTCTCTCGCTGGCTGGGTATTCCATCAGTGTGGGCGCTGGGGTGTCCCTGGGGGGGTCTTCTCTCTGCCGCTCTGCTGGACATGGATGTTCTGTAATCCTCCCAGTGCCGAGGACAAACCGTCATGTGATTTCACGCCTCTGACTCTCATCTCCTCGTTCTCCACTTTCCCTCTCGCGTCCTGGAGCCTCCTCGGTTATTGTCACCGCCGTCCTGATTAACAAAAGTGATTATATTCGAGGCAAGACGCTGAAAGAGAAGAGCGAGGATTCAATATTTGGCTGTGACTTTGCTTTGTCGTTTGGATTGTGTTGCTTGGTCGTGGTTAAAGGGCCCGTTGTGCAAAAGTGACTTCTCGGGGCGTCCTTAATATAATGTTATTTCATCACCAAAAACAAAAACTGAGTGGTTTTCGGTTTCATTTACAACTTTGTGGCAATTGTGTGGTGTCTCCGGGCAGGAAGAGAACCCTGTTATTGGTTCTTTGTGTAAGTATTCTCCTCTTGAATAAGGCCACCTCCCATTCAAAAGCAAAACTCAGTTACTCTGAAGTCTTTACAGTATTGCCATTCTTCAGATTACACACACACACACACACACACACACACACACACACACACACACACACACACACACACACATATACAAACAAAAATATACCGTCAAGCAGTATTTGCCGTAGTTTCACCATGTGTTGAATTTTACCAGGTGTTTAATCATCTATTCCTATTTACAATATGCCTGCTCGAAATTGAGTTAGAAAAAAGTTAAAAAGGAACAAAAATAGACTTCCATCAGAGAGAGAGACCAGAGAGAGACTAGGCAGAAAACAGAGAAAGACCAGAAAGAGGACAGAGAGAGAGACACCAGAGAGAGACCAACGGAAGACCAGAGAAAGACCAGAGAGAGACCAGAGAGAGACCAGAGAGAAACCAGAGAGAGGCCAGAGAGGGACCAGAGAGAGGCCAGAGAGGGACCAGAGAGAAACCAGAGAGAGAACAGAGAGAGACCAGAGAGAGACCAGAGAGAAACCAGAGAGAGAACAGAGAGAGACCAGAGAGAGACCAGAGAGAGACTAGGCAGAAAACAGAGAAAGACCAGAAAGAGGACAGAGAGAGAGACACCAGAGAGAGACCAACGGAAGACCAGAGAAAGACCAGAGAGAGACCAGAGAGAGACCAGAGAGAAACCAGAGAGAGGCCAGAGAGGGACCAGAGAGAAACCAGAGAGAGAACAGAGAGAGACCAGAGAGGGACCAGAGTGAGACCAGAGAGAGACCAGAGAGGGACCAGAGAGAGACCAGAGAGAGAGACCAGAGAAAGAGACCAGAGAGAGAGACCAGAGAGAGACCAGAGAGAGAGACCAGAGAGAGACCAGAGAGAGACCAGAGAGAGAGACCAGAGAGAGAGACCAGAGAGAGAGACCAGAGAGAGACCAGAGAGAGACCAGAGAGAGACCAGAGAGAGACCAGAGAGAAACCAGAGAGAGGCCAGAGAGGGACCAGAGAGAAACCAGAGAGAGAACAGAGAGAGACCAGAGAGGGACCAGAGTGAGACCAGAGAGAGACCAGAGAGAGAGACCAGAGAGAGAGACCAGAGAGAGAGACCAGAGAGAGACCAGAGAGAGAGACCAGAGAGAGACCAGAGAGAGACCAGAGAGAGACCAGAGAGAGAGACCAGAGAGAGAGACCAGAGAGAGAGACCAGAGAGAGACCAGAGAGAGACCAGAGAGAGACCAGAGAGAGAGACCAGAGAGAGAGACCAGAGAGAGACCAGAGAGAGAGACCAGAGAGAGACCAGAGAGAGACCAGAGAGAGACCAGAGAGAGAGACCAGAGAGAGAGAGCAGGGAGAGCCCAGAGATGGAATTCTTTATTTCCAATAAGCAGCTCTGCGTCGCTCTGGGGCCGCTTCTAATCACTGCAAACAACTAAACAAAGTGGGAAGGTGAAGCGAGCGCTCGGCAATCAATACAAACGGCGAACGTGATTGGAGCACGAGTAACAGGGCCATGCGCCGCACACGAGCCGGGGTCAGGCGTGGGGTCGACCAGAACGAGACCGTGAGGAGACGAGAGGAGGCTAAATGCAGGTTATCTGACACGCGCAGACAAACAAGAGCCCTCTGCAACCTGGCTTCCTCTGCCGCTGTCTGGGATTAGCATGTGTAGCACTTAAATGTGTTATTGATGGCCCGGCCGCTGTCCCCTGCTTTACTGGTTCAGTTAATGGCGGTAAATTGCCGGGCGCCACTTGATCATTCGTCCCCACTTCAGCCGTGATTAACATGTCTCAGAGCGGCTCTCGTCGGGAGGAAGTTAGAGATGGGTTTTTTATATGTTAGGAATAAAGAAGAGTCTCAGCCGACCATTGTTTTAGATACATGTTTAGTTAGATAGATAGATAGATAGATGGATGGATGGATGGATGGATGGATGGATGGATGGATGGATGGATGGATGGATGGATGGATGGATGGATGGATGGATGGATGGATGGATGGAAGGATGGATGGATGGATGGATGGATGGATGGATGGATGGATGGAAGGAAGGAAGGATGGATGGATGGATGGATGGATGGATGGATGGATGGATGGATGGATGGATGGAAGGATGGATG